>JAQISU010000184.1:1845000-2125000 GCA_029339505.1 Unio delphinus | reverse complement strand
ATAAAGTCAATTTGGACATAGAAATATATACCGAATCTAATAACGGAAGAAATGTGACTGTCAAACTTTAACAAAGCCGCTTAAAAATGTCTAATCCACACTAAATGTAACACCTATATATAGACAGTCGCGTGCAAGAAAAAGCCATATGTTATTTGAACCATGTACGTTGTCCAATGACCTAATTAAGCTGTCACGGAATATCCAAATCATCGTCAAACATGTGTTACCCTCCATAGTCAGCTGACCAATAGTGTCGCAATGATAAGGCATTAAACGTGATCTTATTTGAGCGGGAGGCATGACAATTCTTCTGGAATAATGTTTGTCCGATACCTAACCGTGACTATACATCTCATATATATTAAAAATCGACACGACTCCATAAATTTGACATGAAATATTCATTGAATACGTATAGTTTGTGATAGGTCATGCTTTGTTTATTAGTTTTATTTTATTGTATTTCATTAAATAGTTTTATAGTGTAACACTGTACGTTGACAATGACCTTATCTAAAACTGAGTTCATTTCTGCTTGACTGAAATTGACTTTTGTTTTATTCATTGCGAAAAAACTAATACAAAATCTAACTTATTTTCTTTATGTTAATTTGGGTTAAGGATTTTGGAAATTCCTTAGTGAACTTTCCAGGTTATTGTTATTTTAATTTTGCAATCATCAGGATTATATTTGAATGGATTTCTTTCCACTAGGTAATATTTTTTAAAAAAATTTTTCTTTATGGAATATATATATATATATATATATATATATATATATATATATATATATATATATATATATATATATATATATATATATATATATATATATATATATATATATATATATATATATATCCTGTACCTGATAGGATTTTATCATTCGTGTTTTAACATCTAGCACTTTCAAATTGTGTTAGGTTATGTCCAGTTGGAATAAATTTTATTTCTTCAAATTATTGAATTCAAATGATTATTTCCTCTGAAAATACAACAGTGCTCTGATAAAATTCTTGGATAAGGACATTTACTGGAATTTATATTGAATTCAAACCTGGATTTATATTACTGAGACACATCAACACTCAAGCAATAATAAACATACCGTTACCTTCAGGTTATGGAATCCTTCGGGACTTCCAATGGATTATTTTTATAATTCGCATTACTTTAGGAGTCTTTGTTTGATTTTTACTTTGTGTTCTAGGAAAATAAATTATGAGATCACAGTTAATCGCATTCCCATTCGATTCCATATCGATGGTTGGTGAAGAGATCACAGTTAATCGCATTCCCATTCGATTCCATATCCATGCTTAGTGATGAGATCACAGTTAATCGCAATCCCATTCGATTCCATATCGATGCTTGGTGATGACGTCACAGTTACACGTATTCTCGGTCGATTCCATATCGATACTTGGTGATGACATCACAGTTACACGTATTCTCATTCGAGTTTGTCTTGATACGTATTGATTAGGTCACAGTAAGATGGGTTCCTTTACGATTCGATCATGACACCCAGTGATTAGGCCGCATCACAATATTCTATTGTCTGTAATGGTTCGTACACTTTAACTTTTCATGCACGAACTATCCCATGCTGCTTTTAACCGGCTAACATTTGTTATTGAGAACATTTTCAAATTAAAATTTTGCGGCCAAAGAAAATTATTCTTTGTTTTTCGTACAATTATTTGTTTCCCTTCAAAATTAATGTTTACAAAATATGATATTACTTAATACAGTACATAAAGGATATTTTCTTTTCCTGCGTCAATACCGGATATATTTCATCATGTTGTACTAACACATGCTATTATAACGAGTTGCGAAGGAAAGATTTAAAATATATAGTTTTTGGTAATACAAGACGAAGTACATACGGAATCAACGCAGGAAAAAAAATGTATTGTATTATTTACCAGACTTTCACCAGAATCGATGTTTAGAAGATTAAATTCACACTTTCCGCACACCCGCATCTCTTTTTAGTAATATCATCTCAATTCCATATCATGATCATCTAAATCTTCTGACTTATAAAATTGGTAGAATTGTCACAATAATTTAATACAACATGAAATTGAAAACAACGCATGTTCGAACCATCATTGTATCACAGATGCTTTTTGTCGCTGCTGACAAGGAAGTAAGGGGACATAACTTTAAAAAGCCCCGAATAGCGTTTGGTCCATTTTTTTTTCTTCTATCATAAATTAATTTCCATGTCTGAAATGTAAGGAAATTTATATTTATTTGTTCTAGCTCACAAAGTACACACCTGTTGTTGTTGCAGGTAAAACGTTTGTAGGAACACATTCAAGCGTCGCATGACATGATGAGTCATTTTAGATTCACACATGTGAAAATATAGGAATGACAATTGTATGAGAATTATTTCGCGATATAGTCTATATATTTTACACTTACGTATATAACAAAGTAGCATGATTTGTTATACTTAAAATCCTAACAGTAATACATTGATAAAGATTTAAATGTATATGAGAGAGAGAGAGAGAGAGAGAGAGAGAGAGAGAGAGAGAGAGAGAGAGAGAGAGAGAGAGAGAGAGAGAGAGAGAGAGAGAGAGATGAATTTATAAACTAATATACCACTCACCGTATGGGAATCATATGTAAATGTAACCCTGACTTGCTCATTCGGCTCATGGGTTGTATGATGGTGGTGAGATCCAGTCGTGTGGTGGGGTGTTGTACTCATCTACGGGTGGAAAATGTTATTTGAGATAAAAACGTTATTTAAGACAGGTTTGAGAGGGATTGGACGATACCACTATTAATACAAGTGTAAAGAGGGACTCCTTCTAGCTTTAATTGTTTGATTTAGAGTTTAACTCGTAACTAGATATTTGCAATAAACTGTTTTCATTATTGTACATGTATTCCCATCTGAGTCCTTCTCACAGTCCTCTCTCATTAGGTCACAGTAACACGTATTTTGCGTCCATTCCATCTCGATCACACACCTGTAACTACAACTGTTGCAACATTGTTACCAATCGTCAGTACCGTGATGTCATACACCTGTTCTATTCCTATTTTCCTTATACAACAACTCCACTTTCCTTTGTACGTATACAGGCCCAATATGTCCGATGTTAAATTGACATTGTCCGTAGACTTGCCCAGGGTGGTCTTAAAAGTCTTGTCCGTAGACGTGCCCAGGCTGATTTTTAATGCTAACACCTATTGTCCGTCGGGTGCCCTTCATTACTACTATAGTATGTTGAACATCAGTTCTGACTGTTATGTGTGTCACTTAATGTCATATTATGCCTAAAGTAGTATTTTTTTACCCTTTTACCGACATTTGAACTTTATATAAAACTTGACCAACCGATCCGGTGGACTAGTGGTTAGAGCGTCCGCATCGGATGATTTAAGTCGGTGGTTCGTACCCAAGCCGAGTCATACCAAATACATACAAAAAGGATATTAACAGCTGCCTCGTTTGGCGCTCAGCATTATGAGGTTAGTGTTTTAGTGTTAGGACTGCTCGGCCTGGTGTGAGGATAATGTATCTGGGTGGGACATCATGCTACATGTCTACTTCACTATAAAGTGTCACTCTGCAGACATCGTATGACAAAATTGTTGTTAAAGCTACGTTAAAAATTCAAAACCACACACAACACACACGGCTATACAACACGAGCGCTCTCACGCACTCACGCGTATCATAAACAATTTCAACGAATCAGAGTATTGATGAAAGTTATATTTGACAGACACATAAAAGCCGAAGTGTCTCACCTGAAAAGACATCCCAATTAAGGTAACCAAGACTATTACTATACACCTCATCGTGAAATAACTCTAAGCCCAAGATAGTCAGGTAACAGTGAACTGGTACGGCCCAATATTTTGTAAAGTATACTCTTATCTGCGTAGTTGTAAATCAAAAGACCATCACGTGTTTGACCAAGTAATTAAATCACGATATACGATAAGGACAGTAGGTCTTGAACTTGGTCGTATACATATATGTATGGATGTGCGTCCTTGAGATAGAATTGAGAGCTGTGTATTTTAATGTTTCTACATGAATGTAACAGCATTATGAGGTTACGATTTGTATTTTCAACGCTTCGAATATTAGTAGGCTGTACAATAAGGTTACTTACTAGTTATCGTTTCAGAATGAAATGATGGAATAGCAAGTTCATGAATACGATAAGAAGAGGGAAATGCAAGCCCAAGAGATGAATTTATAAACCAATATTCCACTCACCGTATGGGAATCGTGTGTAAATGTCACCCTTACATGCTCATTCGGCTCATGGGTTGTATGATTATGGTGAGATCCAGTCGTGTATTGGGGTGTTGTACTCATCTACGGGTGGAAAATGATATTATTTGGGATAAAAATGTTATTGCGTTTTGTGCTCTGTTGACGGATATTTTCGTGATGGATTTGACCGGTAAGAAAGATTTGAGAGGGAATGGACCATACCACTATTCGTCTCGTATTACTAGTGTAAAGAGGGACTCCTTCTGGCTTTAATTGTTAGATTTAGAGTTTAACTCGTAACTAGATATTTTCAATAAACTGTTTTCATTATTGTACATGTATTCCCATCTAAGTCCTTCTCTAAGCCTAGTCATTAGGTCACAGTAACACGTATTTTGCGTTCCATTCCATCTCGATCACACCTGTTACTACAACTGTTGCAACATTGTCACCAATCGTCAGTCCGTGATGTCACTACATCTGTTCCATTCCTATTGTCCTTATTAAAAAGCTCCACTTTACCTTTGTACTTATACAGGCCCAATATTTCCATTGTTAAATTGACATAGTCCGTAGACTTGCCCAGGTTGGTCTTAAAAGTCTTGTGCGTAGACGTGCCCAGGCTGATTTTTAATGCTAACACCTATTGTCCGTCAGGTGCCCTCTATTACTACTATGGTATATTGAACATAATTTCTGACTGTTATGAGTGTCACTTAATGTCACATTATGCCAAAAGTAGTTTTTCCCCCTTTTGCCGACATTTGAACTTGATTCTGTGGATTATTAGTTAGAGCGTCCGCATCGGATGCGGAAAGTCGTGGGCTCGAACCCCGCCCGAGTCATGCCAAATACTTACAAAAGGATACCAACAGCTGCCTCGCTTGGCGCTCAGCATTATGAGGTTAGTGTTAGGACTGATCAGCCTGGTGTGAGGATAATGTGTCTGGGTGGGACATCATGCTCCATGTGAACATCACTATAAAGTGTCACTCTGTAGACATCGTATTGACATAATTGTTGTTAAAGCTACGTTAAAAATCCAAAACCACACACAACACACACGGCCACACAACACGAGCGCTCGCACGCACTCACGCGTATCAGAAACAATTTCAACGGATCAGAGTATTGATGAAAGTTATATTTGACAGAAACATAAAAGCCGAAGTGTCTCACCTGAAACGACATCCCAATTAAGGTAACCAAGACTATTATTATACACCTCATCGTGAAATAACTATAAGCCCAAGATAGTCAGGTAACAGTGAACTGGTACGGCCCAATATTTTGTAAAGTATACTCTTATCTACATAGTTGTAACGCTTGAGACCATCAAGTGTTTGACTAAGTAATTAAATCACGATATACGATAAGGACAGTAGGTCTTGATCTTGGTCGTGCACATATATGTATGGACGTGCGTCTTTGAGATAGAATTGAGAGGGGTGTATTGTAATGTTTCTACAGAAGTGTAACGGCAATATAATGTTACGATGGCTATTTAAGTTCCCCGAGTCGCCGAGTGGTCTAAAGCGCTTTCTATTAGGGATCTCAGCCATCTCACCTCTGTCCGCGTGGGTTCGAGTCTAAGATTCGGCTAATGTAGTTATGTGAGAAAGCTTGCCGGTAGCTTCTCGTAGGTAGGTTGTTCTTTCCGGGGTCTTTTCCTGGTTCTTTCTCCGCCAATAATACTGGCCGCCATGCATAGCCTATCTTGTGCTGAAAATGGCGTTAAACCCTACAACAACAACAACAACAACAACAACAACAACGATGGGTATTATTTATAACTCTTCGAATATTAGTAGGCTGTACAGCAAGGTTACTTATTAGTTAACGTCAGATGGAAAGGAATATTTGAGAGAGAGAGAGAGAGAGAGAGAGAGAGAGAGAGAGAGAGAGAGAGAGAGAGATGGGGGGGGGGGGAAATGTATTTTAGCCCCCCCCCCCCCCGCCTTTCCTGGACACTCTAGCGACAAAGTTTAAAACATCACCTTGGAACACTCTAGCGATAAGGGAAGTGAATATGGGCAATATTGGAATATTTTGTATAAGGACAATAGGAATGGAACAGGTGTGGTGATATCCCGGTACTCAATATTGGTAACAATGTTGCAACAATTGTAGGAACAGGTGTGCACCGGACTGACCTCAATTGGGACAAAACAATGGGACATTGACATATACTTATATTACGCATAAAACATACAATATACAGTCACAAACAATGCACAAACAATGCACAAACAATTCACAAACAATTATAGGCAAAATTAGGCAAGAAAGCAAATCTTTTTGACGCATATGAGTGGCCTTGAAAATTGCCTTTTTCACCTCTAAATCCAACACATTTCTCAACAGTTTTTCCGATATTTTATTTTGGCCCACTTCCCAATTTACAAATGACCACTCTATTCAATGCAGTGTGTCTTCTAGATAGAACCTGAATTGGATGACGTTGTCAAGTGCCTCGTTCAAGCTTCCCACTATCGTATATTTTGGTGTAATAAATCTTCTTATTTTCTTCATTTCCTCCTCTAGCATACCTTCTAGTAGAACTCTCGCTAATTTCAAACTGATTATATAGTCTAGGCTACCTGGATACTTGATTTTCTTAGGTTTTTTCACCACAAAGGCTACATCCATTATCCAAAACCAGCTGTGTCTCAATGTGGAATGGCGCAAATGAATGAATGAATTATGGTTTTAAGTGAAACCGACCACGAAGGGTCATTTGTTCACTATTTTACACTACCAATTAATATGGTAGTGATTTAGATTTTCCCGTGAGGAAGGAATGGTGCCCACATCCCCACGGGCTTTTATGCATACATAGTATGCTATTTAATTTGGTCGTCATGCCGCACCCCTAGAAGGTGCTATCGACATGAATGAAAGACCTAGTTGAGTGGGAATAGAACAGCCAAGCACTCAACCCTATCAACCAATCGGAGGATGCAGAGCTAGAGGTGCAGTGGCACCAAATGATTAGTGAAAATGGTTTCCACTTCTAGTCATTTGCTGGTGTTGGAGTCAGGCAGCGGAGGAGGAAAAGGATCTGTGAACTGGCACTTTGATGTCGTTCGTCTTGCACGCACTAGCCTTATCAAATCGAGTCAAGTTGATGCTAGTGGACACCCTATACCGATATTGTGTAAGCCACCTGTGCAACTGAGTCAATCTTTCAAGTTGTTTTTTTTTCCCAACTTCCTAACATTCCAATTTTTGTCTAGTACAGAGTATACATTTGGTGATTTCCCTATCAATTTTGTAAACTAGGTATGTCAAGTGACATGTGGAGGTTGATCAATGTCAGGTTAAGTGGGTTGTTAATTTTGATGGTGGAGAGCCAAAATTGATCAAGTTTGATTTTTGAAGAACGATATTGTCGAATAGAGTTTCTGAGCCAAAAGGAAACTATGTAAGTATAAATAGCCCTTAAAAGGGTGGCCTTCTTGGGTGTCTTGCTTGTGTTGTTCCTCCATCTTGATGTTGCCTACTCCCGTCGTATCAATTCCGTGTTTTCCCTTAACAATTTGGAATACTTTGTGCTGTTATTAAAGTAGAGTATACAACCTCATATGACAGCCTATTCTCGCTTTGGTAGTTTTTCAACGTAAAAATTTAAAGTAAATAAGGTTATTGTGTAAAAAATTTATTGCAGCGTTTGCTGTCATTTTAGATGGTCCGGTATTGACCATCTAAGTCATGTTATAGGCCTTAATTCTTATAGCTTAGTTTATAATGCAGCCTTGTGCTGTGGGGCCTGCTAGTCTGGTCTTTGACTACCTTATAGTAATATTAATTTGAGGATCTGACTTAGAGTAAATAACTTTATATTGCAACATTGTGTCGCTGGGTCTGATAGTCTCTGGACTTTGAGACTACCTCATAATATCTATTTGGGGCCATAAAACGGGTTACGATTTTAATTGTCACATTTTAGACCATGACGATATCCCGGATTGTTGGGGTTCTAATCTGAACATGTAAATCATAGTTTAGTTGTATGCTAATGCTGTCAATGAGGCTGTATATATAGAGAGAGATTTAGGAGCAGACAGAAGAGAGGTGGATTCCTAGACACTTGTTTTATAATTTTGTATGGTCCTATATGTTGTAATTTCTAGCATATTTCAATGTTTATTTTTGTTTTTCCTGGTGATTTCATTAGAGTGTTACAACATCCTGTTAGGTTTGGTTGCACAGGTATCGTCATGAGTGCGTTATACCCAGCGTAGTGTAGGTGGGTGCCCCTTGAGTGGTAACGGAGTCCCTTCTGATCATGGACACTCACATTCCGCGAGGATGTGAGTATTGTAAAATATAAGGTTAAAATCCAGGACTAGTGAGTTATGTGGTCTTGATGTAATTATTTTAATCTTATATTTTATCAATGAGCCTTGTTGTTCTGAGTAATTCTATTATATTTTGAATTGTTTTTGAGGGTTACTATTGGTTAATTGAATTACTTCCTGGTATGTACTTGGTGCAGAAATGTTTATTTGTTTAGATCTGAATATGTTCCTTTCCTTTGTGTCGCTTTTTACAGTTATTAAATATGTGATGTAAATCTTCAGGTAAGTTACAACTGAAGCAATTAATGTTGTGTGGAAAAGGTCCTATATATTTCCCAAAGCTGTTAGCCAGTTTTGATTTTCCTAGAATTATTCTGTTTATTTTAGATTGTTTAAAACTGCTGCACCTAGGCGTTAAGATGTTCCTATTGACTTCCTTAATGATGCTGTGTAAAATTCTCCCTTGTTTATTTCGTTCCCAATCCGTTTGCCATTTTTGATTAATCATTGAATAGATCAGACTTTATATTTCAGTCTGACTATACTTGAGCGGCATGTAATTTGGTTCGGTGAGTTTATTTTTTAACCAGTTGGTCTGCTAATTCATTTCCTTTAATGTCTATGTGGGATGGAATCCACAAAAACTCGATTGTTATATTTTGCGAGTTGAGTAATTTAAGGGTTTGATAAATTTGTTTAAGGAAATTTTCTCTAGATTTGGTGTTATTGTTTTAATGGGAGTAAGGACGCTAAGCGAGTTACTAATAATCAAAGTCTTGTTTGGTTTATCTTGTATCCATTTTAAAGATTCAAGGATGGCTCAAAATATAGCTGTATAAATGGAACAGTGGTCGGGAAGACGACTGCCCATTTGGATATTGTGTTCTGGTATGACCCAGGCTGCACCTCTTTTTCAATGGATTTGTAATTTTGGAGTCATCCGTGTAAATTTGTGTATAGTTTTGGTACTGGTTGTTAATAGTTTCCATTGCTAATGTTTTAAATACTATTGCTGATTTTCTTTGTTAACTTTTTCTGCAAGAGAGGTATTTACTTTTATTGGTACATTACTCCAAGGTTCTTTATCAAATATTTGGTTAGTTTCTACTTGGAATATATCTACTGGAATTTGATGTTTTAATTCATGTACTATTTTGCCAAAATATGTATTGTTTTTTAAAGTTTTCCAAAAGGGGGTGTTACATTTATTAATAGCCACCAGGGTGGGGTGCATTTTATCATGAGTCGACAGTCGAGTTGCATATCTCAACATGAGTTCCTACCTTCTTAAGTGTAATGGCGGTTCCCTAGTCAAGATCTGCAACTCGGCTGTGGACGTGAATGGTAGTGCACCAGTAGCTACGAGTAGGGCTTTCCTCTTTATTTTATTTAATTTGTTGAGTTGACTGATGGAAGCCGTGGTATAAACTTGGCATCCATAGTCTAGTTTTGATCTTATTAATGCACTGTATAAAGTCAAAATTGTTTTTTGATTAGCACCCCACTGCGTTCCTTTGAGGCTTCTTAACAGATTCAGGTCTTGATTACATCTTTTAACTAAGTCGTCAATATGATAAGTCCATGTTAGATGTTCATCAAAGTACATACCCAGAAATTTGGCTACTTTTACGAATGTAATATCTTGATTTTGTATTTTGAGTTTGGGATAAACTTTGAATTTCCTGTGAGGGGTAAATACTACAGCTACCGTATTTTTGGTGAGAAAATTTGAATCCCCACTTGACAGCCCATTTTCCGATATTGTTAAGGCTGTTTTGTATTTCAGCCGTGTGTTGGTGCTTGGAGGGGTTGCCTGCTCTCCATAGTCCACTAATGGCGCGAATTACGGACGCCTGAGTTGATATATGTCAATCAGGGACGTGAAGGAAAACTATCCCTTAAACGTACTTCATATATTATCTACTACCCATACAGAAGGAAAGATAAAAACTATTATATACCATAAAACACAGTATATATTATTCGCAATCAAGAAGGAAAGAGACCAAAACACAAAAATACTATCAGCACAGATGGAAGTGAAAACAATCCACAACATATACTATTCACACACAGAAGGGAGGGACAAAAATCACAATATATTATGAAAAACCACAATTCTACTATCCACAAACGCAAAGGATAGAAAACAAACGCCTAATATACAATGTACACACGTGAAGGAAACAAAAACACACACTCTACTACACACATGCGTAGGCTGATGCACACACACACACACACACACACACACACACACACACACACACACACACAAGGAAAGGAGTGAGTGTTTATAACCATGAATAAACAGTATCACAAATTGCCAACTTGAATAGTCTCTTTGTTTTAGAGATTTCGTTAGCACGTAGACGGGCTGTTGTTTTGAACTATAATATAACAAGTTAATGCTTCTCCTCCAGCTCTAAGTCCCAATACTCTGTACGAGGCACCGTCAACGCTTGCGGTGGATTATGTAATGATGTCTTCTTTGCAGGTTTTACATGGCAAATGGACCTCCCCAGATGGATGATACCTGTTTCTTTCACCTTCTCCTCCTCTAAGTTGTCTTCTTTTTCAGCCTTCATGGCTAGATTGTCGTACATTTTCCAGATGTATCTAGAGTTCAAACAGTTTTTGATGACAGCTCATCTTCTTACGTGTTGACGAATCAACGCTGGATAACCCGACTGATGAACGAACGCAATTTGCATTAAATTGCTTTGCGTCCACTAATGACATGTATTACTGTTTAATGTCAGCATAGCTTGCTTTTTAATTACTCCTGGTGGATGGAATGGTGCCACATTCCCCAGGCATTTATGCACTCAGAGTGCTATTTAATTTGGTCAATCCGACTGACGAACGCTTAATCGTTTTATATGTCAAGCGCGGACGTGCATGAAACATTTCTCCTGATACCACAATTCATAACTGTTCATATGATCACCAAAAACTCACGGTCCTAAAAAAAACCGTTCATTAACTCTTTTGTTTTTTTTATACACACAATAACTACAAAGAAACATATAGAGAATATTTGAGAAACTAAGGAAAGAACAAACTTATATACAAGTCTAACAAAATCATACAAGGCTCCCGTTATTGTTCCTGTTCATGGAGTATTGCAGGAAAGGATTGGGTAACCGATGCAACTGCTCAGTAAAAGGGTCCTCAACTGTTTGTCTCCTTGTTGAAAACTCCAATCGGCAATAGCTTCACCTATGACACAACACAAGACAGAAAAAGAATATTTGCGTTTTAGGAAGACTTTCTTCATACCACACTCATGATTGCTGCTTTTGTAGATCTTGCAGAGAATAACTGGGTGAGGGAGTGGTCACTGTGGCAGATGAGGATGTGTTGAAGCATATGATGGACACTTTTATAGTCGGTGACTTGCGAAGCGTCGATCCAAGAACCAAACATGGGAGGTTATCCTTTACAACGTAGCGTGACTCTTTGACACGACGTTTTCCCACTTTATGGGTTCTTCGTTCGAGAATGATTTCGATGTCGTACACGTCGTCTTCTTTTTTGGTCACGCGTTGTAACTCAGGCAAGTAAAACGTTCCTTTTAATACTTCCTCGTTAATGTCTTCAAATTTATAGACGGCAGGATGACGACCAAGCACTTGTCCAATGACACGAAAAAATTCAGAGGTCCAGTTGGGTAAGTAACCCTTGTCGAAAGTGCGTTTGGTTTTGCCACCGCGCAAACAATCTCCTTGTTGCCAACACTCCACCTTTCTTGGGGACCGCCACCGTCGCTGACGTACGAAAACAGGTGCTTAAAACAGTTAGTTTGTTGCCTGAGTCACATATTGCAGGGCACGTTGTTCTTTCAAGGTGCTTTGAAAACGTTCCACTCTGCTGGGTTTAATTTTGGGATTCTCGGTGGTTGAAAAATAAATTTCACATTTCTTTATTTCTTTGTAAAAAGCTTGGATAAGGGATTCTGTGCTTTTGTCTGTTTTGCATCGAATATGGTGACGACCATTTTGTTTCAACACCAGTTTGAGGGCTCGCACTAACTCACTGCTTTATTTGGCAGTCAATGGCACGACCCAGGCAATTGTGGAAAAGACGTGGATGACACAAAGTAAATATTTTGTAGCCGCGATTGTAGGTGGCCTAATGAGAGACATCGTCTAAATTGATGATCAATGCCTTACACATGGGTGCAACGTTTGGAAATGTTTCGTCGAATGGGTTTGTCTAAATTGTACGTGGCTTGTTCTTGTAACCATTGTTGAACTTGTGGTAAACGGAGACTTGTCAGTCGAGTTTTTGCAGCACGATACAATTTATGAATGATTTCGTAACCTGCAGGATTGGTTGGATTGTAGTAAATGAAGGATAACACCTTCTCCATTTTCTTTAATAACTCAAGCACAATGACCAGATGGGTTCGACTGGGTTCAGACGCCATCCCATTGTCTTCGCTAGAAATGCCTTCCACAAACACAATGGAATCGCCAGGACTTTCTCGCAAAAGGCTGTTCGCCGACTGCAACTTTTGCAACACCACACGATGAATTGAGGTGGATGATCGATCAAATGATGCTTATGGTCGATCAAACGTTTGACAAATTCTGTTTTGCTTGAACCACAAAGGTCTGGCAATTAACAAGTTAAAGGTATGACGAAGATACAAGGCCCCCCCCCACCCCCAGCTAGCACAAAACAGCAGAGGTTGCCATAGTATTGTAGGGTATGTCACATTTGGCACGAAAACAGACAAGACAAGTTTTTTTGTTTTAAAAATACTTTTTCAGGACACATTTATTGCTAAAACTAAAATGGAAAAACACGAAATGCAAAATTACATAAAAGTCATATGGTTACGCACAGCAATAAAATACACATTACAACGATCAAAGTGGAATATAAACAAGTCTTTGCGCAGCATGGTTTGGTAACTAAGGTGTCCTAGGAACAGTGTTTAATGTTCTTACAGTTGCTACATTGGGTACAGTCACATAGGTGTCCTTCCGGAATGAGACACAGTTCTCATAAGTGTTGGTAATCCTCCATCGTTAGAATACTCTCTGTTGATTACCTTCCACAAAATCTGTTGTATCACGAGTGAGAAAGTTTATGGCATGGTACCCCTTTTCTATACCCTCTTCTTGGAAGCAATAAATATATTTTCTGCCCAGGCATAATAATAATTCGGTATTGAATTTAAATGGTTCACTCACTAACATACACAACACATTTAGTTAAGAAGTTTCTTCTTCAACTAAGTTTACATTGTGAAAAAGATTTTCTGGAATCCCTTGCATTATGTGTACCTCGTAGTATCAAACGTCCGGTTGAACAAAGTCTGACCACCGGAACACATTCATCTGAAACAGACCTCCTATAGCATTCAGGTATCAGTGGTGTAAACAAAGGTGACGTAACGGATGTAATTATTCTTTATGCTTGACTTTTATTTTGACCGACGATGCGTTCTCTCACCTCCACATGCAAACCGCGAATGTTCTCTTGCAAAGATCCATGATCACGTTAGCCACTGTTTATACCCACATTGAGGGTTATTTCTAAATGTCTCTTAGTTTTATTTACAATCTTCACATAGAACGAAAGTAAAGGATATAGTGAATAATTTCTGACAACTGACATTCATGATAACGGTCGGGAATGGTAATACAATCTTCTGATGTAAACGGTCTTAAGCGGAATATTAGGAAAAACGCACACTTGATCAAGATAAATTTGACGCGTTGGTTGACTTTTATCATTTCCTATTGTGAATGTCTCGGCATAAAAGCTCTACACCAATTGATATTTTGCTCTAGCAAGTCTCTGCTAACTTTCCTTGTAGATCGTATCTTTGAATTAGTTTGGTAATCCTTAACTATTATTTTTTACGTGGGGTTTTAATACTTGACTAGGTGTTGAACAATTCGGCTCTGGATAATCCTTCGGGGGTTCTTCCTGATATTTTGGCCATTTTCCATTAAAGGTTTTGTATCAAAGTTACTGTATTCAGGCAAACACACATGGAATGAATATTCCATTTTTCAGCTTTTTTCCGGACAACGTCCGTCGCAGTGCATAATTCTTATCCATCCACTACTATTCACATTAGGGGAAGGTAATTATCTTTACATTTCCCTATCGTGAAGGATGTCTGTCTAAAATATTCATTTCATCTTCTCCCTTGGTCTTTGTTGTTATAAGGAACTATTGGCCTTGGATTGTTTTCATATTTTAATGAAGTCTCGAGCTCGTATATCGTTCCTTTTCTATGATTTGTTTTGGAAGTCTTTCTTTGCTCTTTATGGACTATAGTAATAAGGTTCCTTTACCGCATTGTGATAGGTGAAATGCCATAAAAAGGTAAGGACAGTGCAGAGACCAACGAGTGTGTTCAAGAATAACTGAATCTTGATATATACATGGATCCTTTCGCAACTGCAGACAACTGAAACATTGTACTTCCTATCCCGATCCAGTCTCAGGTCCCAAGTAGACAAATCCTGTTCTAGCTAAAACATTCGCAGTAGGAAATCCTTCCCTATCTGTGGGCCATTTTTGAAACGTTTCCAATCGACGGGCACAATAATAATAGCCAGGCAAGAAGACACGAAAATGTTATGGTTAGAAATTGGATTTCTCAGCGGGTCTCTCACTCTATTCCTGTCGTGTCAAAGACATCCGTATTGTTGGTGGCTATCCCCTTCAAACCATGTTTATACCGGCATGTTTGGTAAGTAAAGTGAAGTGGTTGGGAAGCCGCGCTCGCTTCTGGTACACGATTTGATAGACTTTTTCCAAGGGTCGACTGCCGATTTGCTGTGTTAGTAAACGTACAATGTTGTGAGATTCGTAGGTGGTCACAGTTGTAAGTTTTCATCATGTTCGGACTGCATGGCATCTTTAAATACGCCAAAGTTCAACACTCGACTGGTGAGATAATTGAGAGTCAATCCTTTCATTTTACACTTCGTGTGCATTTCTCCTTGTGGGTCTCGGTATTTATAGCCGTAATATTTAGGACCGCCAATAGCAAAATTTAGCATCTTCTCGTCGGGATGTCCCTCCGTCCAGTCTTTTGAACGGTCTCCTTCGATGTTAGAATAACAGTGACCTACGAGTTAGATGTAGATACAACTTTCCGTGTCAAAATACAACACACGATCTCCTAACAGTTTTAAAACTTCATGCAACTTTAGGAGAGCATGGGCTGTCACGTAAGCCATAATGATGACATTTCCAAATTTGTCAGTTTCTACAAAGGCCAGTTCTTTCTCGTAATTGGCTGAGATCAAGTCCTCACAAATGAAGTCCACGTGTTTAATGTATTTAGTCTTGTCGTACATCATCTAGCGGGAAGGTTCTGTCAAATACTCCGTCTTGGGTAAATACGGTCGTTGTGCCATTTTATCATAGTTGCAATTTAACATCACTTTTGCAAACGATTGCCTTTCGTCCTTATTCTCTATGTGGTCTAAAGTGGCGCCTTCCTGCTCAAAGTATTTCTTTTGCTATTTAATATGGTCTTAGGAAGTATGGCACCAGGTAGGATAACCGCTAGATTCTTGTTTCAGTTTTAAAAAGGCATGTCTGCAAAAATGCGTCTCGTTGCCCTTGTGGTATTGTTGTGTCTTGGGAAAGTGGTAATATCCTGACACTTCTAACCAGGTCCAGAGCCTTAAACTATTCCACGCTGACCCACGTTCATTTCAGACGCGTTCTGACAAGAACCTCTACCTAACAACCTGGCAGTGAACACAAAATTCCATTGAACATAACGCAAGAAAAGGTTAAAACCCTAGAGGAATACATACATTTTAGCTACAAACAACTAAACCGACTCTGGACGATTTCAAGACGATAATGGAAAGCCAACCAACCCCAGTGACTATGATGTTAGCAGGTACACAGACGCGAGAAAAAGTAGAGGGAACAAGAGAAGTGTTTCAAACTGCATCAGCTCCCATACTTAGTAAAATTACAACGTTCTTGTTGTAAACTTACAACGTTCTTGTTGACCCCTTCCCCATCTCGCTAAGAAGATGAAATTAAAGGTTGGGTTAAAAAGATGATTGATGCATATCCCGTCGATAGCAGAAGTACAAAAGAAAGAAGGGAAACTCTAAGTTAAAAATGAAAGCAATTAAAAAAGTGACCATTTTACCACCACCACATCGCCTCCTACCTCTGTGGCTCGTCATACACTCCAAGCAGTCTGTAAACCCCATGAATCCAAGAGTAACAGTGGTAAACAGCGAGTGACGTATTTAAGAAAGTCCTTATGGATAACAGTTTTATCTAGAGTTTACTACAACTTGCCCATCCTGCCGATTACATAGGAGTTCAGAATATTGTATCGTGCTGTCAAAGTCAAATTCAGATTTATACTTTATCCTCGGGTGCCACGATGGCTACAATAACATAGGACATAAACGTTAGACGAACCCATTTGACAAAACATTTTACGGATATCGAACAAATTACAGAGTATCGATCATCAAAGCTAGCTGATTTACCCGATGTCTCTATGTTGGACACGTTCAGTCGCGGTTACAAATATTTTCTTCGTGTTTTCAATGTGTTATCCAAATTTACTTGGGTCGTGCCTTTGACTTACAAAGTTTCGAATTAGTACGAGCTTTAAAAGTGTTGCTGAAAGAAAACGGTCGTCATCCTCTTCGATGGGCCGAGCTTGTTACCATTCTTACCATCTGAGCATAGAATACATCAACGAAGAATTCACCACCGACGACGATATGGGCGTGTTTTATTTTTTGTTTGGAACATCCCGTTCTACTCTTAAAAAAACATGGATTGAAAACGACACGAGGATAGCTGCCATTGGATAAACGAAATGCACCTTTGACAAAGGTTACTTACCTAAGTGTACCACTGCGTTGCTTCGTGTAACTAGACGAGTGCGTGACTTCATTTCTCACGTTTATAAATCGGAAGACATAAAAGGTAAAGTGTTCAAACGGATATTGTACTTGCGCGAGTTACAAAGAGTGAATTTTTATTTTAAAAAAGTACGATATTAATGCATTCGCGATCTAATAAGAAGTAGACAAACGCTGACTCGAAAAAGTAAAAGTGCATTGGAAATGATATCTCAGAGTTTTGAGTCACGGAATGCTAGTTCGCAAGTCATCGATTACGCACGGTTCCTTCTCAGAGTTCTTGTCTTCAGTATTTACAACAAGCAACCCATGGGATGTGTGGTGTGGAGAACGTGTGCTTGAAACGCAGATCGTCTTGTTCTGACAAATATTGGTGGTGTATTATGACATCGCGGCCACCAAAGCCAATATGAGATGGTAACAGGTAGACAAACAATTATGGAACATTTTATTTAGCATTTACATCGGTTACCTCCTTCCCAATTCTTCAGTTAAATATTCCACGGGCAGTAACAATGGTAGCTTTTCGGGCAGTCACCTACAGAACCACATCAACTATAGACCTTTTTTTAGAACATTTTGGAAATTTTTTTGACATCAAACGACTCCTCCGAAAACAGAACCGCTGAAATATAAAACACCAGTTTTATTTATAGTTCTCAACAACGTCTAATGTTGTTTCAAACCAAATTACTCCAAGCTAATTTAATCAAGAAGCACAATGAAATGTCTATATGGTAGAAATTGTGTTTCCCACACATCCCTTAACATCATCGAAAGTAAAAAACACTTTTGTTGTCAACATCCTGAACGAACAAGTGCAAAAAACGATGGACAAAAATTATTCTCTTGCTTGCGAATTCCAAATACCATCATGTCAAAATCCTCAGTTGCTTGCTTATAATCTACAGATTCCTGTATGAAATTATTTTAATGCTAGATATGGTGGACGTGATTGTCTCTATGTTCGACGATCAATTTGGCGAAACACAGGGGAAACATAATATGCTTGTCAAGAATGAGTGCTGTTTTTTATAGTCTGCAAGTGCATTTTAAAAATGCCAAAAACCCTGTCGAATTCCTTTTGTCCTGTATTTTGTATTGAATCTCTAGAATGGCTAGCAAGAAAGAAAATCAGAGCAACTCACAATTCTGTAAATACTTTCGTCACGCTATCTAATAGAGCAGCAGAGAGGGTGAACAGACCACGTTTTCGAGCAAAAATAAGGCTTACAGATCATGTTTTCGAGCAAAATAAGGCTTACAGACCACGTTTTCGAACAAAATATAAGGCTTCCAACGAAATCTCATTTAACCAAAAAAAAGTCTCCATTTTTGCAAAAACGGAGATTTTACGATTTTTTAATCAATTTTGCTCGCAACGATGTGGTCATCCACCCTCTCTGCTGCTAAAGTTTTCAGTTCTGGGTTAATAATTCTTTTACGATTTCAACCGAATATTTGATCCAGTCCGATACGATATCGTGTCCGAGGATCATGTAGATTTATTGTTGCGAATCCGTGCGGAGTCGACTGAGCATGACTAAAGAAATCTCGAAATTGATTGAAGTCCATATCAGAGCACCATGTCTGCCATATATTTCTAAGAGTATGAGTATCAACTCCGTTGAATACAGCAAGAATATTGCAGTTATCTCTGATGACTTTTGGAACCTGAGTGTAGCGTTGAGTGACATATATCACGTCAGTGTTTTTATGCCTGCCTCTGGAAAAGATCCTAGCAGGATTTTTTTGTTTATCTAACATTATATCGTCGTATACGACTAAATTGTTAATATCTCCATCAATAGCATCAATACTCGGTGCTTCATCGATATCGGTTATAAATTCAATGGCGTTCTCACCCTTAATTTCTGATGCATTCTCGTTAAAATCCTTTAACACTTCATAACATCGTTGATCATCTACGCTAGGGGCAACTAAATACAACTTATCCCACGTCATCCATCTCATTATTAAATTGAGCAACAATTGCGTTTTACCGGATCCAGATGGCCCGATTATAATCATCCGGATAGAGTTTGGTAGCGCTGCATGATGCTTAACTGGTTCTCTTGTTTTAGTCGCTGAAAAATCAATTATATCCATATCTCTATACATAAATTATGGATCTATATTGTATGAAGTGTAAAACGCGTGCTAGCACAAATGATGTGACGATGGTTACAACTAAAAATAACAGATCAGCACTTACTGGTAGATGTGCAACATGTGGTATTAAAAAGTTCAGATTTGTTTCTACAAAATCAAAGATTTTACAATTCGGAGATGTTTTAAAAAAAAACGAGGAGGTGATATCGCAGCCAAATTGGCAAAGCTCCCTGGAACCCCATGGGCAAAGTACCCCGGAGAAAAGCACCTTCCAGGATATAGCTACTGTGGACCGGGAACCAGACTTGATATCAGACTCAATAATCAAAATCAACCCAACCCCGGTGAAGAACCAATAAACGCCATTGATAAGGCCTGTCACCTTCATGATGTTGCTTATAAAAGCAGCAATTTGCAACACAGGCATCTAGCAGATGTGAAATTAATTCATGCGTTAAATGCTATTCCTGATAAATCCTTCAAAGAAAAATTGGCTTCCTTTTTAATAAAATCGGCTATGAAAAGTAAATTGATGTTAGGTGCCGGTAATTAATAATATGGAATCAATTTATTATTCCCCAAGAGGATACTGGAGGGGTAAATCAGCAGTCCATAAACTCGCTAGCGCTGCAAAAGTGAAACAAACCACTGCGGCTAATTGGTTATCCAAACAGGCACTATGGCAAATTTATCTACCACCGCCTAAACAGATTAATTTCTCGCATTTTGATGTGACCGCTCCTAATGAAGTTCATCAGGCTGATATATTATTTCTGCCACATGATCGTGGTTACAAATACGCTTTAACCGTAGTTGATATTGGAAGTCGATACAAAGAAGCAGAACCGTTAAAAACAAAATCAGCCACTGAAGTCGCTTCTGCATTTGAAAGGATTTATCGACGAGGTCCTCTGCACTGGCCAAATCTATTGCAGGTTGATCCTGGCAAGGAATTTCAGGGTGCAGTGTTATCTACAATGAAACATCATAATGTCACCATACGACGAGGGCATACTGCGCTACATCGCGATCAGGCCATTGTAGAACGATTTAATCGGACAATTGCTGAGCGGTTATTTGGATATCAATACGCAAAAGAATTCATTCAAGAAAAAAGATCCCGTGAATGGGTTAAAAGATTACCATCTGTGATTACTGCACTGAATAACGAGATTACTAGAACAATCAACATGAAACCTAGCAACGCTATTAAAAAGAAGTCTATACCCGTACAACCACAAAAAGATTTCAAAGAACCAATTCTTGGTAGTAATGTCACTGTTAGGTACTTATACGAACCAGGAGAGCTTGAGGGTGGTAAAAAAAGGGCTACTGATCCTATTTGGAGTGTTACTGCACACAAGATATCTAGTATAACACGATCTACGGGTAGACCTCCAGTCTATAAACTGGATTCAACTGCCCCTCAACGAGGATTTACTCGACAACAACTACAGGTAATTCCCGAGGATACTCAATTGCCACCGCATGGTCTTAACTAGCACCGTTGCGTCTATTGCACTCAAGACAAGTCAACATCACATTGTTTCTGACATGACCGAGACTGTTATTTTTTCTGTCTACGGTAAATTGGCGAGGATCTTTATCCGAATACTGCCAACGCATTATACAATTGCAACTCGCGCAGTGATTATTCTGTTGTTTCTTCAAAGTGATTATTAATTCAGCATCAATATCAAATTCTCGTTGTTTTTTTTTTGTCCTGTTGTTTGTAACCGGAGAGTTTTTATCAATAATTTTAACATCAATATCATCCATTGTTGTGTCATTATCATCGAAAACAACTCTTCGAAGTTGATTTATTTTTCGTACTCTGGATACTGCGAGATAGACTAAATTCGACCATTCGATGCGATTATCTACGATCCAAACAATTGTATCCGATATAGTCAATCCCTGTGAAGAGTGTATTGTTGCTGCGTATCCTAGCGTCCACGGGGATTTATTAGCACGCAATGCATCTTCAACGACATTGATATCAACCAGCACAATATCATTTAATACGAGAATTTGTTTTTCACTCTGTCCTGGAATATCAACTTCAATGTTCTGTTTTCGTGTATCCGATGGCCTATAACAAAGGGGTACTGGAAGCGTTGCAAATTTTTCTTTATGCAATTCAAATAACTTCATCTGAAGTGTGTCCCTGACTGTTTTTCTACTTGCAATTATCAAATCATTTGGTCTCCATGTTTCCCAGAAATCATTCATTGGAGTTTCTGAAATCACTTCACGCGCTATTTCGCATTGGATTCTATCCGGTTGTAATCTAATTAGCGCTTTGAATTCTCGTAATCGTTCATCAATTGATCTATAATCAGTGGTAATTTCTTCATAATAGTCTACAAAACCCCTTAGCCATTCATGTGGAGATGCACCGACAAATGGTGGTGGTTGGCCGTGATCACCGCACATGACGACTTTTGTGTTTTTGTTTAACAACCACTCGAGAAATGTTTGTAATACATCTAATGACACTGTGCATATTTCATCCCAAATTATGATTTCAGGAATGAATTTATCACCCATACGCTCAGGAGTCCATTTGTCACCCTTCCATAGAAAGAAACTATGGTAAGTACAGGCATTTACCCCTCGCTGTATCATCTCTCTGGCGAGTCTGTGAGTCGGTGTTAACACAATCATGGTTGACCGACGAAATAATTCAATTGCACGAGTTGTCTTTCCTGACCCACCACAACCGTTTAAATAAACTGTCTTGTATCTACATACTGGATCAGATACCGGTGGTGCATTAGAAAATTCTGATTGAATTTCAATACGGTTACAACAAAGATATTTATCATCCATGGCAACGTCTGCGGATTCACAATACTCATGTAGCATCTCCTTTTTAAATCGCCAACGCCCCCGATTTTCTTCGGGATCTGTGAATTTAGCTACAGCTGATTTGTACTTATTGTGTATATACATCGAATCAGTGGCCACTCTAACCGCGGTATTAGGAAATCTATTTATCATCAAAAATAGATTAATAGAAGCATAGGCTAGCATAGATGATCTTAAATGTGTATACTGGGAATTATATCCATCACAGTAGGTAACAACCGTACCCATTTTCTCACCATTGGATAGAAAAGCATCCTTACGGGATACAAGTTTTCCCTGTTTCATTAAATCCGTTACAATAAAATCGTATTCAGCGATATCTATGATCAACCGCGAAGAATATTTTGCATTGTCGTATCGTCCACCCTGGGTAAATTTACCGATTATTCTTCGTCCAAAATCTTTTGCTTGTTCTTTTTTAATTTCAAATAACTTCTTAGACCGATTCATGATTTGTTCTTCATTGAAATCTTTGAATTGTTTTCGCTGTTCGCTGATTATTCTATCTAGATCGGGTTGTGGTAGCCAAACTTCTTTCTGAGCTCGATAGCATATAATAGCCTCGGAAACAATCAACGATATTAGCATACCACAATCAATCATATATCTCAATAGCACTATTGGCATCCAGGCCTTTACAGATAGGTGTCTACCGAGCCAAACATAACTACACGGATGTAATCCTGACGCTAATTCAAATGATATCACACGAGCGAATCCGGTTAAATCAAAATCAGGCAATGGTCCATTAATCGCAACACGAGTCATTTCATGCGTGGGGTGTCCAAATCGTTTGAAGTACTCAGCACATTCCCCATACCCGAAAAAACTTCCGGGATAACACGCGGATATATCAATTGAAATCATACCATCACGTGAGTATTTCGTATTCCACAGTCCTCCATGACCAAATTCGACGCAACTCAATTTAACATCCTCGAGAAAATCACTTCGTGTTGGACGCCATGAGTTTTTTTTCTCTTGCGAAGTGAGCTACCACTGATGGAATAGTAAAACTATCCGTGAGTAGTTTTTCATGGAAACTCTCCGGTGAAAAATCACTAGCGATTTTTCTCATTCTGTTATCTAATTCTTCAACGCGATATAATTCACCATTTGGTCTTACAAATTGATCGAATCCTATTTCGGGATCTTCATCACTTCTAAGTAACCACACTGACACAGGATCATCTTTACACAACGCATGAATAGCATCGAATAATTTCTCTTCATAGAAAACATCCCCGGAAAATTCCGGGGGGATATATTTCACGGTTCGTTCTCGTGGAAATACTGTTACTGCAGGTGTCCACGCGTGTTTGTTATGATCAATAATCTGTATTGGAGCTCCTCGCGATTGATATTTCGGTTCGTATAAAACCTCTCCGGTTATTGTTGTTACTGATATTGGGAATTTTAATGATGCTTCTAATTTAGCTATATCAGAAATCTTTGCACCATGCTGTTTCACTGTCAGTTCCCATTCGGTTATTTTCCTACGTCGCAGATCAGTTAGTTTATTTCCTCGGGATGCATTTGTGAAGTGTTCCATTACCCGTGTTGCCACGCAATTAAGTGAACTAGAATATTTCATAGGAGCTAGTTTTGCGATATCGGGTTTATCATTTAACGGATATATCCTATAAACCATTGCTGTTACGGGATAAGATCTTTCGTAGTATGGTTTGTCAATACCGGTTAGAATTCCTGGTTTGGAATCTCTACTCACAATGACAGCTTTTTTATTCTTGAGAATTGGTTCAAATTTATCCCTAATAATCCATTTGCCATCGACTTCAATAATGAATTTTATTCGGAAAAAATACCTTTTTTCCCCAACACGTGAAATTATCACTGCTGCTTTTTCATCAGTCATGGTAGCATCAACAACACCATCAATTCGAAATGTTGACCAACAATAAGATGCTCCATCACGCTTGAATTCATTAAAACAGTCTCTGATTTTACTAATCATGGCTTTATCAAGAATTGTATTCTTTGGTGTATTAGAAACTATATCGAGATTGAATTGAGCATCTTTCCAGGGTAATCTCTTGGACGTTTTTTTTGGTTTATCGAGATTAAATTTAGGATTAATTTTTAATAATCTCTTAAACTCTTTCATGTTTCCGTCTATTAAACGTTTTTTTGGTTTATCGAGATTAATTTTAGGATTAATTTTGTTACGTTTTTTGGGTTTATCGAGATTAAATTTAGGATTAATTTTTAATAATCTCTTAAACTCTTTCATGTTTCCGTCTCTTGGACGTTTTTTGGGTTTATCGAGATTAAATTTAGGATTAATTTTTAATAATCTCTTAAACTCTTTCATGTTTTCGTCTCTTGGACGTTTGAGATTAATTTTAGGATTAATTTTGTTACGTTTTTTGGGTTTATCGAGATTAAATTTAGGATTAATCTTCAATAATCTCTTAAACTCTTTCATGTTTCCGTCTATTGGACGTTTTTTTGGTTTATCGAGATTAAATTTAGGATTAATTTTCAATAATCTTTTAAACTCCTTATCAGCATTGAATTCAGCATTTTTCGAAGGCGTTCTCCTTAATTCCCTCATGCTATAATTAAAACAAGCATTTAAATGAAGAATTTATATATAATGAATCACTGCAAGTGGCTTATGATTGGATCAGTAACCCCGTGTAACAAATCATGCAGAAATGAGTTTTGTGGGTATCATATGCAAAGCTTTCGTCGTGGAAGCCTTGGCCCGTTACCCTGCATACGATGTGGGGTTGGGGTTAGGGGAAAATCTCAGTTGTGTTTGAATTGCGGTGGAAAGCGATACAGGGAGTTGAAGCGTTATTATGATAAAAGAATAAAAAATGGACAATCAATCAGAAATTATGACCCTGATAAAGTCTCTGACCCTGACACTGTCAGCGACAACGTCCCTGACAAAATCATAAGAACTCTTCAAGACTACATCGAAAGATTTATCATTAAACCAAACAATGAATTAGACAAACAATAGTATGATGTATACGAATGAACCAAGAATTCAGACACCATCCCTTGATTACAAATTATGAAGCATCCAGTGATGGTGTTGTAAGACACTGTAGACTGAAGGAATCAGTTGGTGCTGTGAATAATCAAGGGAACTTGATGTTTACTGTTGGGAAGAAAACTTATCTCAATTATCGTTTCGCATTTGAATGTTTTTATGGATTGATCGAGGATGATTCTGTCATTGATCACAAGGATTCTAATCCGAAAAACAATTCTTTATCAAATCTGCAGGCTGTTACTCAAAGTGAGAATACCAAACGAGGAAAGACTGGAAAATGCAAAACGGTTGGGAAGAGACCTGTGAAATTTTTGAATACGATAACTAACGAAGAAAAAATATTTCAATCAATAACCAGCGCCGGTAGGCATTTCGATATTTGTTCACCCTCAGTACGATTTGTTGCAGAGGGGATTTATCGATCGGCTATTTCAAAAAGGACGGGACAAAAGGTTCAATTTAGTTATGTCTAATGCGTCATATTTTTCATTTAGAAATATATCATTATTATAGAATAATGAATTCTGAAAACATGAATAGCATTATATCCGAGATTTCAAAATTGAAAAGTTGGGATATTGAACTATCGGATGGGTTAAATCCTGATCAAATCATGTCTGATTTTCAGGATATAGAATACGGAGTTAGCACTAACAAGTATATGCTACCAAAGAAGTATGCGCTCATCAAGAGAATTCAGAATTCTATTCGGGACTCTCTCGCATTTTCCAGTGACGTAAGTGTGTTCGCTCCGTTGTATACCATCGTAGAACGAATACGAAAAGAATTGGGGTACGAATACGAATTGAAAAAGGAGGTTAATTCTAAAATTAGAAACCTACGGGCGTTAATTCAAGAAAATGAACAATTTTGATTGACCATTAATCATTATTTGATTGTGACCGTCCCTCATAGAGATTTTAATTTTTTTTAGCATTTTTTGATTGACAATGTCAAAATCAGTGAATAAAAAATATTTCATACTGAATAAAAATTGTTTTACAATTGAAAAATTGTTTCTGATTTTAAATAATGGTCAATGAAGCATTAACAACCGGATTGGCTCGTGAACGACTGGATGCAATCAGGAGATTTGTACCAATTCGTGACTCTGTACGGAATAAACTGCAACAACGACAACAAGCGCAGACTGACTTTTCTGTGTCAAGTGAACAACTGTTTACTCCGATAACAAGTGCGATCAAAGATGTGAAAAAGTTAACTGAAACAGCGATATACGGAGATATTCCTGAGCGAGAACGAGTAAAGAAGGCGCCGCTGCTTGATACGCTTGAAAAGATAGCAGCAGAGACCGGACAAACACGCGCAGGGATACAACAGTTATCCAGTGATATAAAAACTCAGCGCGAGTATGAACGATTAGCTGATATTGATGATTCTGCGCCTGAAACTCAAAGAGTTTCCACACCTGAACCACAACCTGTTGATGTCGTCACCCCAAGAGGTATTCCCTTTATAGACAAACTCACCGAAGAAGCTATAACACAAATCAAACGACCTCAATTGGAGAAACACCAGGGTTATACGACGTTTGGTGATTTCGCCGCCAAAAGCTTTGATTCTAGAAAGGATTTTTTAAAAGACGAGTATAAAAACAGTAAAATAAGCCGAGATGAATGGGTTAATTGGTTGTATAAAACGAATAAGGGGATTACTGGTAATTTGAAAAAGCATACAATTGAGTATAGATCTTTTAAAGTAGGAGTTGATAGTTATGGTATACAAAAACAACAAGAACGAGAAAAAAAAAGTCGAGGCCGACAAAGGCAATTACTTGATGATAGTGAGGGCGCAACTGGTACAACTGAGGAAACAAGCGGAAAAGGATATTCGATTGGAAATCCAAAGGATTTCAACGCTGGAGTCTTTGACTCTACCATGACATGTCCTGGTAGTGTTCTCAGTGATATATCACGGTTAGAGGTTCTCATCGGAGGGAAACGAGCCGGAAATAACTCACCGGAAATAATTAATGAAGCAGCTGATATCTGTAGACGATTATTTCAGGGTGGTATCATGGATATCAGCACATATCGAGATTTCATTGGCGAGTTAGTGGAAAGTGGGTATCATAGTGACTGAATTGAAAAATCTGATGACGAAGTCATTCGATTAGATAAATAACAATTGAAAAATTGTTTCTGATTTAAAATAATGATCATACACTACAATCATGATAAACCAACCCTCGTCTATGTAGTTAATTCACGGTTTCCAGTTTATAGAGCATACTACGGAGATGGTTTAGGTAATACCATTGCAGGGTTATTTGCGAGAATGGCTCCAAAAGTGATGCCGTTAGCTAAACAATTATCAATGAAAGCCATTGATGTTATTCGTGATAAGGGTATTGGTGCTGTTGGAGATCTTGCTGGAAAAGCGTTTTCAACTGCGAAGAATAAATTAACATCATTAGTGAAATCACGGATGAAATCCAAAGGATTTTCAAAACCGTTACCGTCTACAGCGGAAATGCCTGCAAGTGTTAGTAGAATTATAAATAACGCAGTAGATGAAAAATTAGCATCATTGGTGACTCCCTTGATAAATCAAGGGGACCAAAATAGCATGATAGCAAACATGATAGCGGGAAGTGGCTTTAAAAAACCACGACGATGAAATGGAAAATCGCGATTTAGACTCTGATAAATAGAATAAAATGTTCAAAAGGTCACCTGATCCAGCGTTTGATATGGATGCCCCAGTTGGCAAGAATGATTCTGTACGCGATTTTCAATTTTATTCTTATCATGCAATACAACCCGATCTCCGATTGCGAATTGAACTTCAAGTTCATGATACCAGTAAATACTTTTTGCCGTGTGAAGCATTTATTGAAGTAGAAGGAGAACATGTAACTGCTGCTGATACTCCTGCTGTACCAGCACCATATGACAATAACCCAACTATCCGAGTTGGTTTTGTCAATAACGGGATCATGGCGTTATTTGAAAGCGCTAGATATCTCATTGATGGAAAGGAAATTGAATCCATTGACCGTGAAGTTGATGTGGCCACAACAATCATAGGGTTAGCGAGATATTCTGATGATTATACAAGGTCGGCTGGTCCATCTATGATGTTTGCAAAGGATACCTCTGATAACGCTGATCACCTTCCATACATTAAAGTGTTAACAGCAAGAGATAATGCAGAAACTGATCAACAGGAAGCAGCTAATCCAGAACGTCGAACTAGACCCGGAGCTGCGCTTGATATTCTCGGAGGCGTTAATGGTAATCTCAATTTAGGATTTGCAACACGTGTAGCAACGTTGCATGGGCAGCATCAACGATTTTCATGTGCGATTCCACTGCATCATATATTTGGATTCTGTAGAAACGTCCGAAAAGTTATTTATAGAGCGAAGCATACAGTAGCACTTGTACGAAAGGGTACTGATGATGATGCAATCTGGCGTAATGCTAGGGTTGCTGCCGGTAAAGTTATTTTAACAAAACTATCATTATGGATGCCAGTGTTAACTCCATCAATCACAGAAGAACAGCGACTACTATCATTTATGGATCAAGGAGGAAAGTCGTTGTTAAGTTGGTTATCAGTGACTACGGATATTAAACAAGACAGTGTTGATGGTACATTCACATGGCATCTGGCATCAAAACAAGGTGTTTCAGCTCCACGTCATATATTTAATGCGTTACAGAATGCTGCGCGAGTTGGTAATCAAGAACGAAGTCATATGATATTTGATCAGTTAGGTGTTAATGAAGTCTCGCTGAGAATAAACGGACAGCAGGAACCATCCGAGGATATACAACTTGATTACGGTCAAAATCATATTGCACGTGTCTATCATAACCTGTTGTCATTTATGGCACGTGATCTAAATGTGGATACTGGTTTGCAAATATCACAATTGGATTTTAAAAGCCTCTATCCGATTTATTACTTTTCACTGGAACATCTTGATTTAACAAGACAATCTGTCGTTGATATACACTTTAGAGCCCGTGTAGAGCGTCCGAGAGGTCCCCCAGTTGGTGGGATACCTCCTATCCTTATCCTGAATTATAGAGCGGTTGCTGTCATTCTCAGTGATAAATCAATGCTACTTGAAGGTGTTGGAGGAAGAATGAGAATCATTGATGCACCAGTGGAAAACATGTAATTGAAATTGTAAACGATTTAGAATCAATCTATTATCTATAATGTCATATAGTAATATCAATGTGTCTTTGACACCCGGTCAATTAAAAAAATTGCAATCAGAATCGGCTAAAAAATGCGGAACCACAATCACGTTGAAACCCAATCAAATGACTGGTGGTCAGAATAAGTTGTCGTTGACAACTCGTCAGGTGAAACATTTCAATGATGCACTTGTAGCAAAAAAAGGTGTTCAGATTACTCTTTCTGCGGCTGCTATCAAAAATATGATTAAAACAGGCGGTATATTTCCGTTGTTAGCTGCGATACCAGCATTGAAAGCGGCAGCGTTAGGAGCCGTTGGTACTGCAGCAGGAATGGCACTAAAGAAGGCAACTGGGAAAGGATATAAAAAAAAGGGAAAGGGTCTAAGACTACCAGGAGCCCCGTATTCGTGGTACAGCGGAAAGGGTCTAAGACTAGAACCGGTTTATTAATTGGAGAGTCTATAACTCAGGAACCTATGGTTCCCATGTCCAATTTTGATTTACTCGATGCTGCTAAAAAACTCGCGATTAAAAACTTCAGAGGTGTTTTTATGAAAGATCAATTACCACATCAACCAAACAGCGTTGAAACCGGTATTATTAATTGAGATAACAGCACCGGACCTGGAACTCACTGGGTTGCATACGCTATTGATCCACGTGGGATTGTTTATTTCGATTCATATGGATTAGCCCCACCAAAAGAGTTTATGCGTTATATAAAAACCCTTCCAATGAAGACTTGGTATTCTACGCTACCAACACAACAAATGAATGACCCACCAATATGTGGCAGCGAAGTATTAAATGTCCTTAACGCTATTTCTAACTCCTTGAGTAACCCGAGCGGAAAACCACCACATATTGTCGTGAATGAATACACTAGTAATCGCTGGAGAAAATCGAAGATTTTTCAACGAAGTCGTCAAAAACGATTTTAGAGAGAGAAAGAGTTTTACAATAACATGATTGATATTTGGGGGAGATCTTTGAAACCCAAACCCGATGACACTGCAACTGGTGATGTAAAAAAACTAATCAAAGATGAAATAGCTGAGACGTTAAATTTAGCAAGTGTTGACCAGAACGAAATAGTTGTATTTCAGGACAAACAGGGTAAATTGAAAAGCAGTGATGTGTCATTGAATGACATTTTGATACGACAGCGCGACGCCGCTGAAAACTCTATTGCGCTATATTCCAACAGTGGACAACTTAAACCAGGCGCACTTGTGTCTACAATCACCGACGCGATTGACGCCCACAAACATAATCTGGAGGATTATATACGAAATTATAGTACTTTTCGCAAAAATGTCGTACATAAATTCTTTGGAACCCCGCTTGTGGTTGGCATGACTCTCGCTGAAATTAAAAACTATCTATCGCTATTCTTTTTTAACAAGGACGCGGGAAGGATGATGAATGAAAATGAAATCAAGGCAAATTATCTCGATATTTCTAAACTAATAGAAGATCAAAAACCCACTAACGACGTCATTGTTAAGTTTTTTGGAACCCCGCTTGTGGCAGGCATGACTCTCGCTGAAATCAGTGAGTTTATCGGCAAGCACACTCACAATGCCTACATCGCTAATAATTTCTTTGGTATCCCGGCTACATCTACAATAACTCTCAAAGATATTAATATGTTTATGGTGAGACAAACAACACTTAATACCATCGTGGATAGATTTTTGGGGAGAACACCTGGTTCTGAAACCACATCGTTGACAGGTCCAACCCTCGCTGAAGTTAAAAAAGCTATTGACGAACAAAAATCCACCAATGAAAAAGTTAACAATTTCTTTGATGGTCCTGAAGGTCATGATACCACTACGACATATTTTGACCTTGCTAGTGATTATAAACTCCGAGTAGATATGGACTTTAGTTTATTTTTGATTTCATTTTTTAAACGCCGCGATAAAACGTCGATGAAATATACTGAAATCAATAAAACCTATTCTGACGTCATTGACGATATTTCTAAACTAAAGGGGAATTTTGAGCGGGTACAAAAACCAGTCAATGACATTGTTGATAAGTTCTTTGGAATTCCACACAACGCGGGTATGTCTCTCGTTGAAATTATCGCGGCTATCAATAAGGTAAAAATTCCACATAGTGTAAGCGTCAATAACATCGTGTACACGGTTGATAGTGGGACTTTTGATTGGATCCGAGGAAATGATAATTATCTTCGTGTTGGCAACAGACATACTGGTGCACCAGGTTGCTACCGACTTACAATAATACATCACCGTAAATTTGATTTGGAATTCAGCAACACAAGTATCCGCGGTGTTAACACGCTGACATATATATTAGATAAAGTACCAAAACCTCCACCCTATATACCAATCCCGCTTACGATTGTTATAAGCAGTCCCGACGAATTCGTGATTAGGGAGTCACTACCCTGGATAATAGAATTTGTATCCGGTGTCCCCTCATCCGATCCTAAAACCACTTCGTTGGTGGGATAATTGAAAACACTAGTTGGTTTAAAATAACAACAATGATTCCATCATCGTCGTAATATCGATTCGACACCGTGAAAGAGTTTTCCGCGAATTTGAAATTACTTTCCGCGAACTTGAAAACACAATTGAAAACACTAGTATTTTTAAAATAAAAATGATTTCATCAACGCAATGTCGCTATGATCAGGTCAGAGAATTTCAGACTAGACTCAAAACCCTCACTGAGGAGTATCAAATAAAAATAAAAAAATACCGACGAAGAATCACCGCAATTGATATTACTATGTACTCCGTGACAAGCGTTCTCGCTGGCGCCGGAATAATACTTGCATCGGTTACAATGATTGCCCTGGTCGTAGTTCCAATTTGCATTTCTGCGGTGGCTACAATCGGGGGTATATCAACCGGGATAGCAAAAAAGATATCATCATGCAGCCAGAGTAAACTGCAGAATTACTTAATTCAATTTCATATTGCATCAACCGCATATTCGCAGTTATCCCTGATGATATCGTCGTCACTCGATAATACAATTATATCAGATAGTGAATTATCAGCGATGGTCAGTATTTTTGATTCCGCGATATCGAAATTAGAGCGACAACATGAATATAATAACAATGACAACACCGATGGAATTGGAAAACACGAACCCAAAAACCAAAATGATCTCAATAATCTCAACCATACCAGATTGTGAGTTCTCAGTGATGGTCAGTATTTATGATTCCGCGGTGTCAAAATTAGAAATACAACATGAGTATAATAACAATGACGACACCGATGGAATTACTTCAACAAATAGTGGAGAACACGAACCCAGTACAAACAAGCATGATATCAATAACATCAACGGAACCCGAGTTTAGTGTGAATTTCCCTAGCCCAGTCCCCGTGAAGGAGATAGCGCTAGCAAAACTACGAGTGTATCACAGTTGGCCTAATATCAGATCAAAATCATTTGGTGGTCAACAACCGAATAATTCACTGGTGTTCTCGTATAAGAATAAAGACGACGGTACCCCAGACTGGAACGTCGTTTCCATACCAACCGGATCATACCAAATCGAACAAATCAATAATGAATTCGCGCGTAGAATAAAATCGATTACTGGAGTAGAGTCAAAAATCGCTATAACAGTTCATGAACCGACGCTATCATCCGCAATTGAGATAAGCACAGAAGGATACGTCGTAGATATCTATCAGAGTTCTATTAGAACCGTACTAGGATGGCCTGAAAAACCACCGGAAAAATCCACCACCGACTTAACCACGGACGTAGAATCATATCATGAAATCAATCCCAGTTATCGAGATAATTTATCTGATATAAGAAAAGGAAGAATCAGCGATAGATTTATATTAACCAACAAAGACACATTGCAATGGGATTTTATCATTAAAAGAACAGCCGAGTCAACTGTTACTATTTCATTTACGCTAACTGACGTCCGTGGTTATTTTAATGAGATTAAACAATTATATGACACACAACTAGAACAACTACGGAAAACAAGATCGCAAAAACACGTTGAAATAATAAATCAGCTTATATCGGACATGGAATATATCTATGAACTAATTATTCAAACAATAATTAATGACAACAGCGACAATAAACAACGATTCCTAACCGATTACAATATCACAGAAGACAATCTGCGTAATTTCAAGTTTCCGAAATACAACGCTGATGAATTAGCAAGAATTGTTAAAACCGATATCAAAGCGCTACAAAAATCAGATTCAACTATCCTCCTCAAATATAATAATGATCCAGATGGTGGCGGTAGGCATATCGCTCCGTTCAACGTGAATATTTCATCGGTGATTGCGCTCAATTTAGTATGTGATGTTATCGAAGGAAGCTATCAGATTAATCTAGAGCAATCAAATCAAGCTCAGCAGGGATATATTCTTTATTCGTTTGCACCAACAGCTCCTCCGGGATTCCTAATTATTGAAAACACAATTAATCCTGTCTACATGCGATGCCATAATAATTCGCTAACGAGAATTAATTTCCGACTTACCGACCAGTCAAATAATCTGATTGATCTACAAAATGAGGTGTTAGCGATTAGTCTATTTGTGAGATCCTAAGGACTGGATCAAATATTCGGTTAAAATCATTTCTTATTTTTTGTTAACTTGTAGCAGCAGAGAGGGTGATGACCACATCGTTGCGAGCAAAATCGTAAAATCTCCGTTTTTGCAAAAATGGAGACTTTTTTTTTGGTTAAATGAGATTTCGTTGGAAGCCTTATATTTTGTTCGAAAACGTGGTCTGTAAGCCTTATTTTGCTCGAAAACGTTATCTGGAAGCCTTATTTTTGCTCGAAAAGGGTGGTCTGTTCACCCTCTCTGCTGCTAAGAGAAAGAACGAATTAATTTGATGTTTGTGTACTCCGTCACATATTGCTACTAACGCCGATCATGCTTAGAGGATTGATACTATTTTCTACTTAACCCCTCCCTCCGAAATCAATAACACAAAAAACAAAAATAATAATAACAATAAAATTAATTTAAAAATATGATTGGAGCGGGACTCGCAATAAAAAATGACCTTGAGCAAATTCATCTGAAATTATCAGAAACTTTGAGCTCATTGAATTTGGTTCAGATGATTTATAGTATTAAATTTGTAATTATATGTTTATTTACATCACTAAAAACACGGGTGAATGTGCCCTTCTGTTGTTGTTGTTGTTGTTGTTGTAGGGTTTAAAGCCATTTTTTCAGCACAATATAGGCTATACATGGCAGACAGTACGCACGGTGGAGGAAGAACCCGGGAAAATCCCTGAAAGAACCACCGACCCACGAGAAGCTACTGGCAAGCTTTCTCACATTCCCACATTGACCTACATTGACCGAGTCCGAGACTTGAACGCATGCAGACAAAGGTGAGATAGCAGTGATCAGCAACATTGAGCGCTTTAGACCACTCAGACACTCGGGGCCCCTGTGCCCTTCTGAAGGGACACAACTCGTGCGAAAATGTTTATAAGAACACTATATTTAATAATCGATATATCAATTGTTAATATTTACTAGAGTGTGTTTGGGGTCTTTACGACTTATCTTGAACGTTTTAAGGCCTCTGTGTTTGTGTGTTTGATTTGAAATTTTAAAGTAGTTTTAATGTCCGCATTGTGGCAGTTTATACAATGCCGCATACACGTAGCAGCGTGACCCATCCATTCCCAATATCTTGACACCCAGGCTGAATTGTCCTAACTCCAGCGTCATAATGCTGATGGCCAAGCGAGGAAGCAGTAAGTACCATTTTTTAAAGTCTTTGGTATGGCTTGGCCCGAGATTGATCCCGCGACCTTCCGTATCCGAGGCAAACGCTCTAATCATTCAGGCCACTTGAATGATTTATTTTAAATTTGTGCGCAATTAGTAAATTTATCTCAGCACTTGGAATTTATGCTGTATTGGTCTGTTGCAAATGAAGCTTAACTTGCGACTATGAAACATAATTGTTTGGTGAATGGATAAAAGCAAGTGGGGCACGTTGATAGCTTTCACTATATAGCATATCAAAATAAAAGTCTTTATATCTTGAAAACTTTGTAATTGAATGGTATAAAACTTTTGTGGAAACAAGGTCGCTGACTTTATGGAATTGTTGTGTAAATGGGTTAGTGGAACATTCTACATCGTTGCAAGAAGTTAAGGGAGCAGTCTGCTTCTTTCTAAGGAGTTAGTGGAACAGTCTACTTCTTTACAAGGGTGAGGTTCAAAGGATGCGTGCTTCGTCATTCGTTTAACTAATGCGTGCTGTAAATTTCCGAAACGGTTGGGAACATATGATGTATGTGTGTGTGTGTGTGTGTGTGTGTGTTGAAATTTTTTTAAAGTAGTTTTAACAAATTTTCAGTCATATCGCTACGATATCTGCAGTGTGGAAGTTTATTGTGTCTAGCTCTGGGGCATCTAGCCGCAGACATGCAAAATGATGTCACACCGCGTTACATTATCCTTGCACCAGGCCGACCAATCCTAATACTAACATCTAAATGCTGAGCGCATAGTCAGTTAACTGTTTTTAAAAATCTTTGGTATCACTCAGCTGGGTGTTTTAACCCGCGACTTACCGTATCCGAAATATGGTACGGATCCGAGATATGGTACGGTTCCGAGATATGGTACGGTTCCGAGATATGGTACGGTTCCGAGATATTATGGTACGGATACTAGATATGGTACGGATCCGATATATGGTACGGGTCCGAGATATGGTACGGATCCGAGATATGGTACGGGTACGCTCTGACCGTTTGGCCACCGAAGCGATCAAACATTCATCTTGGATTTCATCATTATAGTATTGAACATAAATAGGACATCTTGACTTTTGAATCGATATTTAAGGTTTTGACGTGATATATTTCTCTGCTGTTGTGTTTGTGCCTGCACGTATGTATGCATTTAACAATATATGAACATGTGCATTGATCAACAAGGATGGATGGAGTTTCTAATTTATGTAAAGAACATATATCTCGAAATAAAATTGTTAATCAAATGCTCAATTCATTTATTTAAGAACTACATTTAAGCAAATGTGTAGTAATGCAAAATTCCTTTCCCACATAGCGTCTGAAGATGATGGTCCAAAGACGACATCTGTACCTCGGTTTTGGTAGTGGAATCTAACATTGGTAGGAGCTTGGCCTGAAGAAAAAATAATAATAATAATAAATGTAGACCACGCATATATATATATATATATATATATATATATATATATATATATATGTATGACTGACTGACTTTCTTTATTTCCTTTTCAGAAGAGATTTCATTCAATTAATGTTTCGTAAATACAAAAAAAGTTATGAACATAGTTTGTGATTAAATTACCTACAGTACACTATATAGCAACAAAAGCAAAGAGAACATAATATCAAAACACATACGTGAGAGAACTCGTTGTAAACGAGTTATATACACAACATAGATTAAGAGAGGAGAAATAATGGAATTGGAATTATTTACATTCAACTAAAACGATTTAAATTGATTATCATGTTCTCACTCACTTAGAGCACATGTGAGTTATTTATTAGATATAACTGAATTGGATCCATTTCCTTCATTTACTGAATAGGCATACTATGGGATATCATTTTCAAGTTCATTTGCTCTTCGGTAAATTGTGTCTATTCCATCAGCTACCACACTCATGAATATCTGCCATGACTGATCATCCATAGAATCAAAGATGTCCACTCTCTTGCCCAAAAGGATACGAAGTAGGGTGTCATTGTCCTGACATAAAAGCCAGTGGGAGCCTAGGATATCGATGGCATCTATTATTTTTTCAAACATAGTGTTACGCTCGTCATTTAGGGCGTTGCAGAATAGTAACATATACTTGGTTCTGTCTATAATCAATCTCTTGCAGAATTTACAATTATTTTCCTTCTCTATTGTAATGGGACACATAGTTAAATAAGCAATGTTAGCGAAAGTCCAAGTTTTATTAGGAACACATTTACCAAGTTTCCAAACTGCAAGTGGTTGAAGATTAGTATGGACACTTGCATAATGTAAAAGTTCAGGTCTCATTTCAAGTTTAGATCTCCACAATGATTCTTCGCAGTAGTGAACTGCCATTTCAATATTCCTCCTCCATGCTGATTTCGGGGAAGAATATAGAGTGTTCACGTATAGGTGAAAAAACTCGCTCTTATGTATCAAGAAATAAATGATTCTTCTGTGGAATATAATAAAAAATGTAGACCACGCATATATGTATGTATGTATGTATGTATGTATGTATGTATGTATGTATGTATGTATGTATGTATGTATGTATGTATGTATGTATGTATGTATGTATGTATGTGTGTGTGTGTGTACAACTATCATCGGCAAAACAAAAACCAGATGAAGCCTTTTTTTGGATGACCGTGGCTGCTAGTTAAATGGCAACAATATAAGATACCTCTAAAGTCGTCATTCCAGCATCAGTGTGAACGTCCAGTTTCTCCTGGTCACTCAAGGTAAAGATGTAACAGTTATGTTTGTTAACTACGAGCATCTTATGCTGTAAGGAAGAATACATCATGTAGACCATACAATCACGTGCTTCGTGCACACATGTATCTTTACTCAATAATCAGTACTGTTTTAATTAGTAGATTTTTGTCTTTATGAACACATCTTTATATTAAAAAAAATCTGCTCATGCAAAATAAATAAGTTTAAAAATGGACTAACCTTAAATTAGTATATATTTATGTCGTATGAGCACGAAGCAAGCACTTTCTGAGTAGTCTCCATGCAGTGGTCATTCATTTTCTGCTCCTTATGTACTTTAAAAAATGCTGATTTTTAAAAAAATTAAATTATGTAACATTAAAACATTTTTTCATCAGTTTAAAATTCTCAGTAAACGAAAAGTGGACCATTATGTCAGGATTCAGTTCCTATAGTCAACATCTTTCTCTTATATGCATGTATGGTATCTATATGCAGCATGGTATCTATATACATGCATGTGTAGATTCATGCCCGCTTGTATGCATTTGTCTCTGTCTTTTCTTTACTATTTATCCGTGGCTTTTGTATATTTATTTCTTTTTTATATCAATAAATGCAGAGAGAGAGAGAGAGAGAGAGAGAGAGAGAGAGAGAGAGAGAGAGAGAGAGAGAGAGAGAGAGATTATTTACCGTCAAGTAGTCATAGCGGAAGAGAAACTGTTCATTTACGCTCGGTTCATGAGTACTGTGTGTTTGATGTGGGCCATGCGAGTGAAGCGGCGCATGCGTTGTTTGCTGAAAGAAAATCATTGAATTTCAGCACAAACAGCCTAAAACGTGGGTCGGAATATTAAAACACGACATAACAGTTACAATATTAGAATATATTATATAATATAGAACTCAGGCTGGAAGCAATGAGAAGTTAATTTCTGCTATTTCCCAGCAAAAAAAAAGGTAAATCAGAGACAGCAAAGTCGAGTTCGAATAACAGCATTTTTTTCTTCAGAATTTGAAGTTTAGCAAAGCAAGGGACTTTTGATTTGCGAATAAAGGTAGGGCGAAACATTGCTAGAGACATAAGTACTGTCGACAAAAATGCATTCGATTTTTGTTGTTGTTGCGTGTTTCGATTGAGAATGATTTATTGACTATTCAATTTTATCTTTAAAAAGGAAATTTAGTACAGAGCTAGTGCGATATCGAGATGCCTTTGCGAATATTCAAGTCAGCATATTTGTTGATAGGTGTTCAGTTATGTAAACGAATCCAAACAACTGCACATCAGCACCCGCCCTTATGGGGCCACTTTCTGCAACGAAAGCAAAGTGGAGGGATCAGTCCGTATAGAACGGTACAATTACTTGCTATTTATATTTGTCATAGACTATAACGGGGAAATTCAAACTATTTGATATAGTAGTTAAGCAATACGGAGACCCATGGGCTGAAAGAAACTACCGCACCCACATTTCACACTCCCGAAATAAAAATGCCACTTGCAAGGAGCACATTGTGGACGGTTCCGTCTTAAAAGTTTTCGATTATTTTAAGTCTTTTAATTGATTGATTTCAGTAGGAAATTGAAACACATTATTGGTCTATCAGATAAAGGGTCAGAAGTATTTACCTTGCCGCTAATTACAAAAAGACCGCGTTGAAACTTTATGTAGCGTTTAACTTGTTCATTAAATTTGCCTCTTCTGTTCCTGGTTATATTGCCGAAGTTAAGAGTTGTCATAAAAGATCGACTGAATAAAGAACACGGACATGTTTTTATACAATTAAATGACACCAGTTACCATGATTAAAAATTTGAACTTTAAAACATAAACGTGATACGCCTACTTGAAAAACTGTTCTGATTCCAGTTCTTCGCGTCATTACATTGTCGCTACCTACCTGATAAGATAAACAGACGAGACCGGCAACGATAATAACAATCTTCATTTTGATCACTTGGAATACTAGACCTGAATGTCTTTGGAACCATTTGTTTATATATACCCCCTTATCTTCCACTCAACATACGTGCCATGACAAAATATCACGACTTGAACGGAATTTCTTTCTGAACCTATTATCAGGCATATTTCAGTTTCTAAAAATACGCGTATAAGCAGGAGTTTACCTTTAAATGTGATAATCTCAAATTATTGACCCAATGGTGACCACGCCACTAGCCAGTCTGTGTGGAGAAGGCTAAATATGAAGAGTAACTTAAACAATTACAAAATAAGTCTAGAGTAATTCTCCAATTTTAGAAACCATAGTCATTATTTCTAGAGAATAATTCCAGACGTGTGTGTGTGTGTGTGTGTGTGTGTGTGTGTGTGTGTGTGTGTGAGTGTGTGTGTGTGATTAGGATTTTTAACGTAGCTTTAATAATTTTTCAGTCATATCGCTACGCTGTCTGCAGCGAGGCAGTTTATAGCGATGTCTAGCACTGGGGTGTCAATCCATTGACATGTAGCATAATGTCCCACCACATTATCATGACATCAGACCGATCAGTCCTAACAATAACCTCTTATGCTGAGCGCCAAGCGAGGCAGCTGTTTAATATCATTTTTTAAAAGTCTTTCCTCCAGCTTCCGTGGCGTACACTCTAACCACTAGGCCACCGGAAAGCGGTCTACAGACTTGCGAAAACACATATAATTATCTTTACATTGTTTGTGATATACCATATACAATATAATTATCTTTACATTGTTCGTGATATACCATATATAATATAATTAGCATTACATTATTCGTGATATACCACATACAAAATAATTATCTTTACATCGTTCGTGATATACTACATACAATATAATTATCTTTACATTGTTCGTGATATATCACATACAAAATAATTATCTTTACATTGTTCGTGATATACTATATACAATATAATTATCTGTACATTGTTGGTGATATACCACATTCAATACAATTATCTTTACATTGTTCGTGATATACCACATATAATATAATTATCTGTACATTGTTCGTGATATACCACATATAATATAATTATCTTTACATTGTTCGTGATATACCATATATAATATAATAAAACTAGAAACCAACTCTAAACAAGCGATCATTGGATGAGGCAAAATATCAAGGTCGACGCAGTTAAGATTATTCAGCTTAACAAACATAGACTATGACCTGGCAGTGCCTTATATGACAGCAGTTCAGAGTCTGTATTGTCTACAGTTGGCTGTGACTTCACAAAGGTCTATACGGTATTTATCCTTTAGCAATCTGGTTCAGTGTGTACAGTCAATATCATATCAAACATTTGAGCCATACATATTGGTCACCCTATTTTGTCATGCATTGAAAGATAGGACGTTATGTTTTTTGTTATGCAGTATTTGTTTATGACGATAGGTGCCCAAAAGGGAAGCGTTACAGAGATATGCCATGCTATAGCCGGATCACAAACGTTCTGTTTTGTACCATTCAATCGTTTTAATTGCCAGAGATTCAAACTTGCATGCATTGGAAGTGAAAGAAATATTTCAACTGGGGCTTTGTGACCATAAATGAAGCCCTGTTCTCTAAAAAGTGACATTTTGTGATTTTTCTTAAATCATTGCAAGTTCTTCCTATACTAAATATGAAGGTTACTAAAAAAAATAGTTTCATGCCGACAATACAAAACCATTCTTATGTATTTTCAGCAAACGAGGTATTTGATATTTGAAAAAAAAATAAAACGAATGAATCTAACAACCCATTTTATGAAATTACATGGTTATTGACTAGTTCATACAAAGTGCTGCTTTCTTGGCTAGAATACTTTAACTACCACGATCAGGCTGAAATATATGTAAATGAAGAAATAAGTGGATCCAGATTTCAATGAATATGTTTTCCTTTTTCGACATAAACAAGTCCTTTTAGTCTAGCAGATAAAAATCTCTTTAGTTTAAAAGCTGAATATGATTCGCTTTCAGAAAAACATCTTTTGTCTGATCTCCATTGTGTTAAGATTTATTCTTAAACAATAATTCAAGTTTATTAAATAAATAATGATATTTTATGACTACAAATAAAAGTAAATGTTGACCATAAATTAAAGCTTTTATCGCACGTAGCTGAAATTTCCCAATGAGTTCTTTGACAATTTCTAGAAAATTATGATTTTCCTCATTTAAAAAATATTTTTAAATATAGCTTTAGAAGTAAAAGAGACTTCTTTTGCTCGTTTTCAGAAGCATTTAATTAAAAACTTGTATTCTATCATACATTAACCATTTTTTATTATTTTGTTCAAAGCATTTCATTGTCTTGAATACAGTTTAGCAATGCGACTGAACAACTGATTAGCAGAGCATTAGAATCATTTTTCTTTAGGATTATTGCAAATACATTTTCACCACAAATGATCATATTTTGCCTAGTTCATCGACATTAAGAAGTGAGATGTTTTTGTGCATATAGTAATAGTATATTGCTTAGTTTAGTTAAACTTTATATCACAGTTTAATGTTGTGTATCTATAAAAGTAAGATAAATATTAGATAGGTTTTAGAAATAGCTATGGTCCATTTCTTCCTGCTCGATTTGACTTCTTATACTTTGTACTATGTTATATTCTTTATAGAATCCTTAATAATAAAGAGATTAGTCATTTAATTAAGGTTAGTCGCTTTCAATGTCGTATGAACAAGATGAACACTTTGATAAAAATCAGAATAAAGCAGAATTACAGTTTATACAGAGGCTTTGCATCTGCAAATGACATTATGTTATCCCTAAGAGTAATTGCTGTTATCAGTACATTTCACATTCGGTGGGGAACATAATTTCTTAACCTATTAGTCGCAAATATAGTTTAGCGAAGTGGAAATTTAATGTTAATTCTAATCATACACACAACAAACACATTACACACAAGAAAATCTTGCAGCCAACCCTACACACGAGAAACTCTCGTCAAACACCTTACATACAAGAAACTCTCGCCAAACACCTTACACACAAGAAACTCTGCCAAAGACCTTACATACAAGAAAACCTTGCAGCCCACCCTACACACAAGAAACTCTCGCTAAACACCTTTCACACAAGAAAATCTTGCAGCCCACCCTACATATCCTAGCGTGTTGGTTGTGCTGTAACAGAGGTTCTTGTGTTTAGCACAAAATACACATGCTTAGAGAGTTCCTTAAGTGTAGGGTGTGCTGTGAGAGAGTTTATTGCATGTAGGGAATGCTACGAGTTCTTGCGTGTAAGGTGTGTCGCGAGAGAGTTTCATGCGTAATATTTTGTTTAACATTATACGATTTATGAGCGAACGTTTATAAGGCACTTAGTGAATGGAAATAAAAATTGATATATATTTATGGCTATTATATATATATATATATATATATATATATATATATATATATATATATATATATATATATATATATATATATATATATATATATATATATATATATATATATATATATATATAGGATTGACTGTATAAAAAATACACCCGTATCGATAGGATTGACTATAAAGAAAACATCCGTATCTATAGGATTCTCGTAAAATTTGGCAAGAAGCTATACATATTTAAACAATAATTGTGTGTGACACAAAGTGCATCTAACATGGCGACTTGTCAAGAAAAATATTGAATTTCATTACAACGAGGCATACATGTAAGAAGCCTGAAACAGTGAATAAAATAACCAGAATAAATGATAATACCTTACGTATAGTTCATTCCACCACACAGTATCAGGAATGATTTCTAGGACTTGCTCAATGAATATTCAAATTAGCGTCATTACAGTTACTATGCGTTTTGAACAGGAAATATTTCAATACCGTTCAAATCAATATCGAACGTAAAATAAGTCTTTAAATATATGCTAAAATAAGGTAAATAGATTACAATAAATATTGTATGCCACCATGATCCATGGAATAGTAGATTTATTCACCTATACTCGGCCTTGTAGTCGTCTCTGTTTGATTTCTGCACAGTATCCAAAATGGACTCTTCTAGAACTTAAAACGATCATGATGAATTACATGTTCACAGTTCAGTCATTTTTATGGCAAGTATCAAATTTATGGCGTTGCAGTGTCTCAAAAAGAAATATTTTAAAGCATGCTAAATATGTTTTATATATTCGTGCACGAAACGAATTAGGTTAATTGGCCTTCATTTCGAGACGCTGATGTGTAAATCATTTATGACAGATCGTTAGCAATGCTCTCGGAACGAACTATAGAACTTGTTATTGTCTACTAGTGCAACAGTTAAATAATTGCAGACTGGGTTTCGTTATTGATAAATACTGTAGAAACGTCCGCTTTTAGTGGCGTGAAAAATATATTGAATCATATTTTAATTTCATCTGTATTCCAATAGATGAGCAAAGAATTAATCGTATTAGCTAGTAATCTTGGTGACACAATCTCGCAAATTTTGAAATATTATTATTATAGCTCAGTTTTATATACCTCTGATACGTAAAAAATTAGTATACCATATAACAAAACGGACGCATTGCAAAGTGTAAAACGGGGTTCATCTTTTGTTCGCTCTGTAACACTGATTGGTACATGTTTGCATTTTGAAAATAATTATGTTTTACTTGCGATTTTTGACTCTCTTTTATCACTTTTGCAAATGGTTTTTATCATTGCGCTTATTAAGTTTCAATACACTGAGGTACACGATTTGTCAGTAAACTGAGGTACACGATTTGTCAGTAAACTGAGGTACACGATTTTCAGTAAACTGAAGTACACGATTTTCAGTAAACTGAGGTACACGATTTTCAGCAAACTGAGGTACACGATTTTCAGTAACCTGAGGTACATGTACCTCAAATCATGTACCTCAATTTACTGACAAATCATGTACCTCAGTTTAATGACAAATCTTATAACTCAGTTTACTGACAAAGCATGTACCTCAGTTACTGAAACGCATGTATCTCAGTTTATTTACAAATAATGTACCTCAATTTACTGACAATGCATGTACCTCAGTTTACTGACAAATCATGTACCTCAGTTTACTGACAAATCATGTACCTCAGTTACTGACAAAGCATGTACCTCAGTTTATTTACAAATCATGTACCTCAGTTTACTGACAAATAATGGGCCTTATTTTACTTTCAAAGCATGTATCTCATCTAAATTTACTGATAAATCATGTACCTCAGTTTACTGACAAATCATGTACCTCAGTTTACTGAGAAATCATGTTCCTCAATTACTGGTCAAGCATGTACCTCAATTACTGACAAAGCGTGTACCTCAATTACTGATAAAACACGTACCTAAGTTACTGAGAAATCATGTACCTCAGTTTACTGATATTAAATCATGTACCTCAGTTTACTGACATTAAATCATGTACCTCAGTTCACTGACAAATCATTTACCTCAGTTTACTGACGAATGAGCTTACTGAAATTACATACGAGCAAGGATAAAAGCCATTTGCATATGAGATAAAGAAGCATAATTTATCAAAAATCGCAGGTAAAGCATAATTTTTATCAAAATTGCAAACAGTGTTACAGAGCAAACCAAAGATGATCCCCTTTATTACTAAACATGTTGCAGAAAATTAAACCGAGTAAATATAATACTAGTTAAAGCTCTAATGTTGCAATTAGTAATGAACAATAATCACATTCGGCTTTTTCCACAAAGACTGTAATTAGTAATGTACAATAATCACATTCGGCTTACTCCACAAAGACTGTAATTAGTAATGTACAATAATCACATTCGGCTTACTCCACAAACACTGTAATTAGTAATGAACAATAATCACATTCGGCTTACTCCACAAAGACTAGTAAGTAATGAACAATAATCACATTCGGCTTACTCTACAAAGACTGTAATTAGTAATGAACAATAATCACATTCGGCTTACTCCACAAAGACTGTAATTAGTAATGTACAATAATCACATTCGGCATACTCCACAAAGACTGTAATTAGTAATGTACAATAATCACATTCGGCATACTCCACAAAGACTGTAATTAGTAATGAACAATAATAACATTCGGCTTACTCCACAAAGACTATATTTTTTAAAGAACAATAATCACATTCGGCTTTCTCCACAAAGACTTTAATTAGTAATGTACAATAATCACATTCGGCTTACTCCACAAAGACTGTAATTAGTCATGTACAATAATCACATTCGGCTTACTCCACAAAGACTGTAATTAGTAATGTACAATAATCACATTCGGCATACTCCACAAAGACTAATTAGTAATGAACAATAATCACATTCGGCTTACTCCACAAAGACTGTAATTAGTAATGTACAATAATCACATTCGGCTTACTCCACAAAGACTGTAATTAGCAATGTACAAAAATCACATTCGGCTTACTCCATAAAGACTGTAATTAGTAATGAACAATAATCACATTCGGCCTACTCCACAAAGACTGTAATTAGTAATGAACAATAATCACATTCGGCTTACTCCACAAAGACTGTAATTAGTAATGAACAATAATCACATTCGGCTTACTCCACAAAGACTAATAAGTAATGAACAATAATCACATTTGGCTTACTCCAAAAAGACTGTAATTAGTAATGAACACTAATCACATTCGGCATACTCCACAAAGACTAATTAGTAATGAACAATAATCACATTCGGCTCACTCCACAAAGACTGTAATTAGTAATAAACAATAATCACATTCGGCTTACTCCACAAAGACTGTAATTAGTAATGAACAATAATCACATTCGGCTCACTCCACAAAGACTGTAATTAGTAATGAACAATAATCACATTCGGCTTACTCCACAAAGACTGTAATTAGTAATGAACAATAATCACATTCGGCTCACTCCACAAAGACTGTAATTAGTAATGAACAATAATCACATTCGGCTTACTCCACAAAGACTGTAATTAGTAATGCACAATAATCACATTCGGCTTATTCCACAAAGACTGTAAGTAGTAATGTACAATCACATTCGGCGTACTCCACAAAGACTGTAATTAGTAATGTACAATAATCACACTCGGCATACTCCACAAAACTGTAATTAGTAATGTACAATAATCACATTCGGCTTACTCCACAAAGACTGTAATTAGTAATGAACAATAATCACATTCGGCTTACTCCATAAAGACTGTAATTAGTAATAAACAATAATCACATTCGGCTTACTCCACAAAGACTGTAATTAGTAATGAACAATAATCACATTCGGCTTACTCCACAAAGACTGTAATTAGTAATGTACACTAATCACATTCGGCTTATTCCACAAAGACTGTAAGTAGTAATGTACAATAATCACATTCGGCTTACTCCACAAAGACTGTAATTAGTAATGTACAATAATCACATTCGGCATACTCCACAAAGACTGTAATTAGTAATGAACACTAATCACATTCGGCTTACTCCACAAAGACTGTAATTAGTAATGTACAATAATCATATTCGGCTTACTCCACAAAGACTGTAATTAGTAATGAACAATAATCACATTCGGCTTACTCCACAAACACTGTAATTAGTAATGAACAATAATCACATTCGGCTTATATTACAAAGACTGTAATTAGTAATGTACAATAATCACATTCGGCTTGCTCCACAAAGACTGTAATTAGTAATGTACAATAATCACAATCGGCTTACTCCACAAAACTGTTATTAGTAATGTACAATAATCACATTCGGCTGACTCTACAAAGACTGTAATTAGTAATGTACAATAATCACATTCGGCTTACTCCACAAAGACTGTAATTGGTAATGAACAATAATCACATTCGGCTTACTCCACAAAGACTGGTCAATCGCCTGGCCATGACGAGGTCTAAAAAATTGTAAACCCTGATATGTCAAAAGTTAGGGGACAAACACAATATGAAATCTATTTAACGTGTATTTCCAGTAACCGAACAATAATTGAGGCGGTGTTCTGGTAGCAGTTCAGTTCAAGTCGTGATATTTTGTCATGATATCGAGCTTAAGATAAGGAGGGAGATAACAACAACGCCAGTTGTCAGTCGGGTCTGGTATTCCAAACTTCCTATGCTCTTCAAAATGACGAGTATTTTCATCTTCGCTATCCTCATTGGTGTCTCCTATCAAGTAAGTAGAAGAAATATACTAAGGGTTTGATCTTAATTATTTTAAAAGGGTCCCAGTGTATAGAAAACGTCCAGAAGTTGTTTCTGGTGAAGCTCGCAATGCCAATGGAGGAATAGATTGCAGTATTCGTCGAGACTATATCTACATCAAAGTGAATCACTATCAAAAAGTTAGATGGTTTGAAAAAAATAATTTATTTTCCTAATTCTTTTCTTTCAATCACTTTTGCTATGCACCCGTTTGGTTCATTGGTAAACTAATTTTTAACATATCAAAGGTGCAGATAGCTGAGCTATACATAATAATTTTCCGAAATTTGCGAGATCGTGTCATCAGCATTTTTAGTAAATATGATTATCTCTTTGATCAGCTATTTGAATACAGACGAAATTAAAAGGAGATGAATCAAGATATTTTTCACAACACTAAAAATGGAAGTATCTAGAGCATTTATCAATAACCAGTCTGCGATTGTTTAACATATCTAGAGTATTTATCAATAACCAGTCTGCGATTGTTTAACACTGCAACGCCAGACATTTGATACATATTGAATAAGACTGATCTGTGTACATGTAATGTAATTCATCATGATCGTCTTGAGTTCTAGAAGAGTCCATTTGGGATACGGTGAAGAAATCTAAAGGAGGCGACTGCATTATGGCCGAGTATAGGCGAATAAATCGACTATTCCACGGATCATAGTGACATAAAATTTATATTGTAGTCTATTTAACTTATTTTAGCAAGAATACGTTTTACGTTCGATGTTGATTTGAACGGTATTGAAATATTCCCTGTTCAAAACGCATTAGTAACTATAATGCAGCTAACTTGAATATTAATAAAGCAAAAGGCCTATAAATCATTGCTGATACTGTGTGGTATAATGAACTGTACATAAGATATTCTCATTGCTGATACTGTGTGGTATAATGAACTGTACATAAGATATTCTCATTGCTGATACTGTGTGGTATAATGAACTGTACATAAGATATTCTCATTGCTGATACTGTGTGGTATAATGAATTGTACATAAGATATTCTCATTGCTGATACTGTGTGGTATAATGAACTGTACATAAGATATTCTCATTGCTGATACTGTGTGGTATAATGAATTGTACATAAGATATTCTCATTGCTGATACTGTGTGGTATAATGAACTGTACATAAGATATTCTCATTGCTGATAATGTGTGTTGGAATGTACTATACATACAATATTCTCACTGCTGATACGGTGTCGTGGAATGAACTATACATACAACATTTCTCATTCCTGATACTGTGCCGTGGAATGAACATATATAAAATATTCCCATAGCTGATACTGTGTGGTGGAATGAACTGTACATAAGATATTCTCATACCTGATACTGTGTCGTGGAATGAACTATGCATAAGATATTCTCACTGCTGATACGGTGTCGTGGAATGAACTATACATAAAATATTATCACTGCTGATACGGTGTCGTGGAATGAACTATACGTAAGATATTCTCAATTGTTCTGTATTTTTATTCACTGTTTTCAACTTCTTACATGTATGCCTCGTTGTAATGATATTCACTATTTTTCCTGACAAGTCGCCGTGTTAGATGCACTTTGTGTCACACACACAATTGTTGTTTAAATATGTATACATTCTTGACATACTTAAAATCCTATACATACGGATGTATTTTTTACACAGTCAATCCTATAGATAAGGATTTTTTTTACAGTCAATCCTATAGATACGGATGTATTTTTTATACAGTCATGGATGTATTATTTATACAGTCAATCCTATAGATACGGATGTATTTTTTATACAGTCAATCCTATAGATACGGATGTTATATTTATACAGTCAATCCTATAGATACGGATGTATTTTTTATACAGTCAATCCTATAGATACGGATGTATTTTTTATACAGTCAATCCTATAGGTACGGATGTATTTTTTACACAGTCAATCCTATAGATACGGATGTATTTTTTATAGTCAATCCTATAGATACGGATGTATTTTTTATACAGTCAATCCTATAGATACGGATGTTATATTTACACAGTCAATCCTATAGATACGGATGTATTTTTTATAGTCAATCCTATAGATACGGATGTATTTTTTACACAGTCAATCCTATAGATACGGATGTATTTTTTATACAGTCAATCCTATAGATACGGATGTATTTTTTATAGTCAATCCTATAGATACGGATGTATTTTTTTACACAGTCAATCCTATAGATACGGATGTATTATTTATACAGTCAATCCTATAGATACGGATGTATTTTTTATAGTCAATCCTATAGATACGGATGTATTATTTATACAGTCAATCCTATAGATACGGATGTATTATTTATACAGTCAATCCTATAGATACGGATGTATTTATTCGTTTATAAAGACACATAATTATATAACAGAATCAAAAACTGAAGTTATTTTGCTTTGTAAACAACCACAAAGCTATATGAGATTTTATTGCCATTCCTCTCACTTTCTTAAGCAATAAATTGAGTGCTTTCTTTTTTGCTTATAACTCTTACAATGTTAAACAAAATCTACCATTATATAAAAACAATAAGTCCCAAATAGTTTAAATAATCGACAATTTAAAATATGCAACTGTCGTATTTCAACAGATTTCGGAAGCTCTGACAAAAGTGTATACTCGTTTCTAACACAATAATTTTAGATTTTTTTTGGTAGTTTCTGCAAACATAAATTACAAATAGACCTTTTTATGTAGATTGATACCCTGACTTGGTTCTCGTTTTAGAATGTCATAAAAGAAGGATTGGTGCCAGTCTATATTTTTTCTGAATATCTTTCTACAACTTTTATCCACGAAGTAATGTTATTAGTACTAATTGTCTTGTTTTAAAACACAAAACAAATCTGAATAGTAGCGAATTAAAAGTTTTTCTTTCTGAGGAGTTATTCTCCTTGCGAAGATTTGCCGTACTTCTTTTCGCAACGTACGAGTCCTTTTACTCATTAATTTTCACAAACGTCATAAATTTAAATACTGTTCCAATCGGCTCTTGTCTTTCAGAATTGCTTCCAAACCCATTGAAAGAATGCAGTTAAAATACGCTCAGAACTGGAATATATCATGAAAATATATGATTCAACCATGGTTAAAAGTTGTAGTAGTAGACCAGATAGTTAATATTTAAAGTTAGGAAAATTAGCAATTAGTCTACTTGAAAAAGAAAACAAAAAACATATATATCAATCTTGAGTAACAGAACTAAAGTCATAATTTGATCCTGATTTCAGCATAAGGTCCCTACTAACCAATAAATTCTCTTTTCTATGTTTGAAAATGACGCTTGTTCCTGGAATCCGAAGAGAAGTTCTGTAGCTGAACTTAAGAAGTCATCACAGGAAAGTCAACAAGTCATGGCGTGACCATGAACGCCACTCTCATTTCATTCGTCTGGTTTGTCATGAGTTTCATTTCATATCCAAGATTTAAGCTGGTTGTGTCGAAATTCAATGATTTTTTTTCTTCTAGGTAACTGAGCCGCATAGCACGCATACACTGCATCCAACGCATACTACGCATACACCGCACCCGACGCATGAGCATACCATGCATGCACTACATACCACGCATGCGTGGCATAGCACACTTGCACCGCACGCTACACACGGGACAAGTCTACATAACCAGTTTATATTCCACTTTGACAACATTACGGTATGTACCTCTCTCTCTCTCTCTCTCTCTCTCTCTCTCTCTCTCTCTCTCTCTCTCTCTCTCTCTCTCATATAAAAGCATATAGAACAACAAACATATATACTGAGACATATTTTCGTGGATAAAGGCGGGGATAAGAACAAATGCAGACACATAAGAAGATATATATAAGAAATCTGAATCATAGTCGAACGCCACTGAGATTATTTATACGTCTTATGTGACGTTATTTTGACGTCTTATGTGACGTTATTTTGACGTCTTATGTGAGGTTATGGCTTAATACTACGTGTGTTAAATATTCCGATTATTACACCATATTGGCTGACTCCGGCTTAGCTCGGAATAAGGCATCGAAGGCAAAATAAACGAGTTTTGTTTAATTTAATTATTTTACGAAATGAATACTACAATTATTCAAACTTTAGGTTTGATCTTAACACCATTCAAGTGGCAGTTCTCCTTTCCGTCGCAGGGCTGTAACATGCTTACAGTAAAATGCTGAGTATATTAACTCAAGGCATGATTAGTGCATTATGGGATTTGCCAAAGGATGAAATATAAATCGAGTGATGAAACCTCAATTGTATTATGACATCAACGTGACTAATCTATTTAAGTTCTTTTACATTTCCAAGCCAAAACAGAATATCACTCCATGACATTAAATTACATCATGACCTCATGTAATCCATCCATCCATCCATCCATCCATCCATCTACCCACCCACCCACCCATCCACCCACCCATCCATCCATCCATCCATCCATCCATCCATCCATCCATCCATCCATCCATCCATCCATCTATCTATCTATCTATCTATCTATCTATCTATCTATCTATCTATCTATCTATCTATCTATCTATCTATCTATCCCTTAGTCTTGCCGACCGTTGGGGCACCACTGATGACCTGACAACTAGCTTCCTCCATTCCATTCTGTTCTCTGATACTCTCACTGTGTCACTCAGCTTCAGTCCTGTCCAGTCTGAGATGTTATCCTCCCATATTTTCCTCTGTCTTCCTCTCCTTAAAATAGATACAACATTGCAAAGTGGTAACGATTTAATGTTGAATTTATGAAACAAGTTGAATACTGTTCAGCCTCTGCGAACAATCACAATCTAAAGCTGTGCGTTTTTAACGAGTTTCATAAATTTAATATTAAATCATTTCCCATTTCAGATTCTTTTCATCAAATAGTTTAATTTCAATATAACTTTAGATATAAAGAAGAACGAATAATTTCATTAATTCTGACAAACGCTATACCTTTCGTTTGTTGTGCGTAAGAATATTACCAGAGAAAGTTGAAACAGTAAAAGTATATTATGCATTTTTGATAACTTTGAATCAAAGAATAAGAGTCCGTCCAAATACACAAACATTTTACAAAACATTTTTACACACAAACACAACCACAAAATCAAAGAATAAGAGTCCGTCCAAATACACAAACATTTTACAAAACATTTTTACACACAAACACAACCACAAACACACATAGATAGGTAGATAGATAGATAGATAGATAGATAGATAGATAGATAGATAGATAGATAGATAGATAGATAGATAGATAGATAGATAGATAGATAGATAGATTATATTTTAACATGCGATGTTACGGGCTTAACTATGTTATGGGCTAAATTATTTTTTTCTTCCTTAAAGCATAAGATGATCATCCTTAACAACCATAACTGTTACATCTTTACTTTGAGTAGCCAGGAGAGAACACAAATTCACACGGACGCAACAATGATGTTCTTGGAGGTACCATTAATGTCTACTTTTTACCAGCAACACAGATATTTAGGGAAAAAGGATGGTGATGGTGGTGGTGGTACTTGGGAACCTTGAGTCTATAATTTCTTAGCACGAATCATTTTCACTATTTGGACTCGAAATAATCGTAGGATTAAGATACGTGCTTTATGACCTCCTAATCGACTCTGTCAACTGTTATTATATATGCAATAATATGTGTAGATACATACATACATACATACATACATACATACATACATACATACATACATACATACATACATACATACATACATACATGCATGCATGCATACATACATACATACATACATGGTACTAATAGCAGCCTCTCATGGCGCTTAGCAAAATGTGACTGGGTGGGATATCATGCTACATGTCTGCGGCATGGTGCCCCAGGGCTAGACATCACTATACACTGCCTCACTGCAGACATCATACATACCTACATACATTAGGTCTTCCATGGTGGAACAGTGCCTCCAACATGTTTGTTAACTATAATGTATTCAGTTTTGATGAAATAATGACAAAGTATGTATTCTCAATGATGACAAGAATATATAATAGTAAGAACTGTATATTGAACTCTCTTTGGAACTATGACATTCATGTAAATTCTCATATTATTAGTAGGTGGAACAAATTACTCTTTAAATGTGTCATTTAATTTTTATTATTAATAATGCATGGCGCAGTTAATAGTTGTAGATGTTGCTGTTTTTTTGTAGGTATGATATATATGTACTTTTATGTTTAAATATTTTTTACTTTATATCTTAATTTAGAAGTATGGATTTTGAAGTCGTTATGTTATGTTTATCTCTCTCTCTCTCTCTCTCTCTCTCTCTCTCTCTCTCTCTCTCTCTCTCTCTCTCTCTATATATATATATATATATATATATATATATATATATATAATTTTCATTGTTTTCTTCAGGCCAAGCTCATGCTCATGATCGCAACCTCTGCAAAAACGGAGGTGCAGATGTTCTCATTGAACCATCATATTCAACAACTCTGTGGAAAAGGAATCCTGCATTACTACACATTCGCTTAAATGATACTGTTCTTAAACAAATTAATTAGATTTTTGTTTTACAACGCGACATCTATTCTTTGTATTCAAAATAGTTTGTAACATCCATCCATCCATCCATACATATATATTGAGCAATACATACTCAGGAAGGCACATAAAGTAAAAAAGGCAAATAATATCATGTAAAATCTTATATGCCGATTCAAACGTTTAGCTGTGCTTTTTATTAACGTCTATGATAACGAAAGGCGCGAATTTTGCTTCCACCCTCCCCCCTTCCAGTTTCGAACGTGTACAGTATTTTCATATTAAAAACAGACACGTGATATAACAAGTATCCAATTGATCCACTACAAACGATGTAGACTGGTTCATTTACAAACTTACATACAAATTGTATGAAAAAAATTCGATTTTAATATCGACAAGTAACTCTTTATGTTGACTATATTATATGATTCTATGAAATAAATGTATACGAAAATTAAATACTTATTGAGTTTATTTTTTTAAAATTTTAGTGATGTAGCAAGACGTTCTTGGTGCTCTATCGTATCCATTTAGCCATCCATTGCCAGTCCAGACTGGACTGCATCACTTTTGACATCTGACTGGCAAATGGACTAATTAATGATGTTTGTTGAATAAGCAGTCTAGTCGGGACTGGTAATAGTGCATTGAGTATTTAAAAACAGTTTTGTATTTAAGTGTTTGAAGTTATTTATCTTCGCAAAATTAGGTTTACAGGAGATAGATCGACTGAACGTCTATTTGAACATTTGATTGGAAATCCAATTATGTAAAAGTTACAAATAAACATAATCGTCGAAGTGCTTTTAAGAAACTGTTGAACAAACGCTGCGTGTTCATCTCAGAAGGAAGAAATCACAAAAGACAAACTTGGAATGTTTAAAGGGAGCCTTTTGAAACCCAGAAGATAAACCAAAAAATAAGAATATTTTCTACTTATCAACATTGTATCACGAGTTACGTCCTTTTCGGAAGGGCTAAATACCTCGTTACGTCCTATTTTTGTAGTTATGTATTAAAATTTATGCTGTATTTATTTGCAAATGAATTAACTCATTCTATGAGTAAATATTTTACGGCACACTGCTTCACTATAATTATTTTCTATAATTATTTTCTATAATTATTTTCTATAATTATTTTGATTATTTTTCTTGTACGTTTGATTTTAATCATATATCTGATATAGCTCGAAATAATATTTTTTTGTCGATTTGTCTTAATCGGTATTTAATTTTGCTCATTTACTTTCACGCTTGAAAGTTATTTATTTTTTTAAAAATTATATTATATGTTTAACTGCAGTAATTTTATCTCGTGCAAATACTGTGTTTGAGATGATTTATTTACACGAAAATATTATTAATACACTATATCAAAAACATAATGGAGCAACCGACTAGAAATGTTTGATATATTTATGAATCAAACGCAAATTATTGCGCCGCGTAACGAATGGAACATCACAACCTCATTGAACGTTTCGGTGGTTTTAGTAAAGGGTACCTGCAACAATGCCAACATCTTTACTGATGCATCACGGGATTTTAACAATAACTGATTTCCCATATAACCTAATTTCAATAGACACCATCTAATATGCATTGCTTCATTGGATTGGAATGCGAATAGCAGCAGAGAGGGTGAATCCTACAACGTTTTCAGACAAAATTTTGATTGAAATCCTAAAACGAGCCTTCCTACGATCTCATTTTAACCAAAAAAAATGTCTCAGGGGTAAACCCTACAACGTTTTCAGACAAAAAATTGATTGAAATCTTAATGAGCTTTCCCTACGAAATCTCATTTTAACTAAAAAAATGAAAACGGAGACTTTTACGATTTTTTAATCAATTTTGGTCGCAACTTGTTGTCATCCACCTTCTCTGCTGCTTAGTGATTTCATCACTGGGTTAACAAAAAATAATAAATGATTTGATCAAGTCTTTAGGATCTCACAAACAGACTAATTGCTAACACCTCTTCTTGTAGATCAATTAGATTATTGGACTGATCTGTGAGTTTGAAATTAATTCTCGTTAACGAATTATTATGGCATCGCATGTAGACAGGATTAACCGGAGACTCAATTATTAAAAATCCTGGAGGAGCTGTTGGTGCAAACGAATAAAGAATATATCCTTGCTGAGCTTGATTTGATCGTTCGAGATTAATTTGATAGCTTCCTTCGATAACATCACATACTAAATTGAGCGCAATCACTGAGGATATATTCACGTTGAACGGAGCGATATGCCTACCGCCACCATCTGGATCATTATTATGTTTGAGGATTTTTATTTCCTGTGATGCTGTTTTTTTTCCATGCATCATGAATTATTTTAAAACCAACATCGATGGTGTCACTGAGAAGTTTTTTTAGTTCTGGTACGTTATATCCGGGTAGTTTAAATGTTGGAATATCCTTAACGGGGATATTATAGTCTGATGCAAATCTTGTTCTCGATAGGGGATTATCGTCATCTAATATATCCTGAATAATTTTTAGGTTAAATGTTTCCATATCGTCGATAATTTTATTGCATGTTTCTACGACGCTGATAAATTCATCTCGGGTGAGAGAGCCGGATTTAAGAGATATTAACAACAGTGAAAAATCATTATTCATTGCTGTGAAATTTTTAATGATTTCAGGTTTGTCAACAAAATGATATCCCTCTATTCCCTCCCCTGGCCTCTCTTCTCCAGTTGATCGGTATCCGAGACCAAAAAAATCTATAGTAAATCTATGATCTTTATAACTCCTTATTTGATTATTGGGTTTTATCACGTCGGTGATATAATCAGTTTTTTGTGGTTCTGGTAAATCAACAGTTTTCCCCCCTGGTGGTAATTCAGGCCATCCTAGTACGGTTCTAATAGAACTCTGATAGATATCTACGACGTATCCTTCTGTGTTTATCTCAATTGCGGATGATAGCGTCGGTTCATGAACTGTTATAGCGATTTTTGACTCTACTCCAGTAATCGATTTTATTCTACGCGCGAATTCATTATTGATTTGTTCTATTTGGTATGACCCTGTTGGTATCGAAACGACGTTCCAGTCTGGGGTTCCGTCGGGTTTATTCTTATTTGCAAACACTAAAGAATTATTGGGTTGTTGACCACCAAATGATTTTGATCTGATATTAGGCCAACTGTGATACACTCGTAGTTTTGCTAGCGCTATCTCCTTCACTGGGACCGGAGAGGGGAAATTCACACTGAATTCTGGATTCGTTGATGTTATTGATATCATGCTTGTTTGTACTGGGTTCGTGTTCTCCACTATTCGTTGAAGTAATTCCTGCGGTGTTGTCATTGTTATTATACTCATGATTTATTTCTAATTTTGGTATCGATGAATCATAAATACTGACCATCACTGAGAACTCACAATCTGGTAATGTTGATATTATTGAGATCATTTTGTTTTTTGGGTTCGTGTTTTCTGATTCCATCGGTGTTGTCATTGTTATTATACTCATGTTGTCGCTCTAATTTCGATATCGCGGAATCAAAAATATTGACCATCGCTGAGAATTCACTATCTGATATAATCGTATTATCGAGTGACGACGATATCATCAATGATAATTGCGAGTATGCGGTTGATGCAATATGAAATTGAAGTAAGTAATTCTGCAGTTTACTCTGGCTGCATGATGATATCTTTTTTGCTATCCCGGTTGATATACCCCCGATTGTAGCCACCGCAGAAATGCAAATTGGAACTACGACCGGGGCAATCATTGTAACAGATGCTAGTATTATTCCGGCACCAGTGAGAACGCTTGACACCGAGTATATAATAACATCAATTGCGGTGATTCTTCGTCGGTATTTTTTTATTTTTATTTGATACTCCTCAGTGAGGGTTTTGAGTCTATTCTGAAATTCTCTGACCTGATCATAGCGACATTGAGTTGATGAAATCATTTTTATTTTAAAAACACTAGCGTTTTCAATTGTGAAATCCGAACGATTTAGTTATTTACTTAAATCCGCTACGAATTCCACATACCATGATACCGGAGTTTTAGCCAAATGTTTATCAGTAGATGTTATCGTGAACTTTTCAGTTGTATCCTTGTCGATGATCGTTGAAATCGTATTGTTGACCCCGGATGAACTCGACGATGATATATTAAATTGAGTCAATGGTGTTACTAGTGTTAATCGATAAATACCTTTAACGGTTGCAGTGATATCTAATTTGTTGTTTGTAGGTGTCCACAAAAATGATCCGTGTTGGATTGTATATACTACGTTATTGGTTTTCTCATGAGGAATTTTTGTTTTTTCAATGATTGTTATCATCCTCGAAAAATCACCTTTGACGGCTTCGATGAAAGTTTTCGTCTCATCGATGGATTTTTTAATATCCGGGAGTTTTATTTCAATTTTATCTAACGGGGTTCCAATAAATTTATCAATGATATTTCTACGAAATGATATAAACTGTTTTCCGTTTTCTTCAATTCTAGATTCAAGTGTTGTTAGTACAACCACAGAATTGTTTAACTCATCGTTGAGAGTTTTTAATCGATCTGTAATCGTCGAAACGAGTACACCCGGTTTTAGTTTACCCTGATCCGAAAATAACGCGATAGTATTCTCGATTGCGTTTCGTTGTTTAACTAAAATATCATCCAACGACACATCACTGGATTTCAATTTACCCTGTTTGTCTTGAAATACAACTATTTCATTAGGATCAACATTTGTTAAGTTCAACGTCTCAGCTATTTCATCTTTGATTAGTTTTTTTACATCCTTGACAGAATCAGGTGGTGCAGTGTCATCGGGTTTGGGTTTCAAAGATCTCCCCCAAATATCAATCATGTTATTGTAAAACTCTTTCTCTCTCTAAAATCGTTTTTGACGACTTCGTCGTTGCCAGCGATTACTAGTGTATTCATTAACGACAACATGTGGTGGTTTTCCGCTTGGGTTACTCAAGGAGTTAGAAATAGCGTCAAGGACATTTAATACTTCGCTGCCGCATATTGGTGGGTCAATCATCGTTTGTGTTGGTAGCGTAGAATACCAAGTCTTCATTGGAAGGGTTTTTATATACCGCATAAACTCTTTTGGTGGGGCTAATCCATATGAATCAAAAAAGACAATCCCACGTGGATCAATAGCGTATGCAACCCAGTGAGTTCCAGGTCTGGTGCTGTTATCTAAATTAATGATTCCGGTTTCAACGCTGTTTGGTTGATGTGGTAATTGATCTTTCATAAAGACACCTCTGAAGTTTTTAATCGCGAGTTTTTTAGCAGCATCCATTAAATCAAAATTGGACATAGGAACCATAGGTTCCTGAATTAATAAATCGTTCCTGGTAGTCTTAGACCCTTTCCGCTGTACCACGAATACGGGGTTCCTGGTAGTCTTAGACCCTTTCCCTTTTTTTATATCCTTTCCCAGTTGCCTTCTTTAGTGCCATTCCTGCTGCAGTACCAACGGCTCCTAACGCTGCCGCTTTAGCCACCGCTGGGGCTGCTGCTGCAATCAATGCTGGAATCGCAGCTAACAAAGGAAATATACCGCCTGTTTTAATCATATTTTTGATAGCAGCCGCAGAGAGAGTAATCTGAACACCTTTTTTGGCTGCAAGTGCATCATTGAAATGTTTCACCTGACGAGTTGTCAGCGATAGTTTATTTGCACCACCAGTCATTTGGTTGGGTTTCAACGTGATTGTGGTTCCACATTTTTTAGCTGATTCCGATTGCAATTTTTTTAATTGACCGGGAGTTAACGCAACACTAATAACACTATATGACATGTTATACATAATAGATTGATTCTAATTCAATGAAAAATCGAGAAAATCAATCAAAGATTTTCAACTGGTGCATCTACCACTCTCATTCTTCCACCAACACCTTCGAGTAGCATTGATTTATCACTGAGAATGACAGCAACCGCTCTATAATTCGGGATAAGGATAGGAGGTACCCCACCAACTGGTGGACCAGTCGGACGGGTTACACGGGCTCTAAAGTGTATATCAACGACAGATTGTCTTGTTAAATCAAGATGTTCAAGTGAAAAGTAATAAATCGGATAGAGGCTTTTAAAATCCAATTGCGATATTTGCAAACCAGTATCCACATTTTGATCACGTGCCATAAATGACAACAGATTATGATAGACACGTGCAATATGATTCTGACCGTAATCAAGTTGTATATCCTCGGATGGTTCCTGCTGTCCGTTTATTCTCAGCGAGACTTCATTAACACCTAACTGATCAAATATCATATGGCTTCGTTCTTGATTACCAACTCGCGCATTATTCTGTAACGCTACGAATATATGACGTGGAGCTGAAACACCTTGTTTTGATGCCAGGTGCCATGTGAATGTACCATCAACACTGTCTTGTTTAATATCCGTAGTCACTGATAACCAACTCAACAATGATTTTCCTCCTTGGTCCATAAATGATAGTAGTCGCTGTTCTTCTGTGATTGATGGAGTTAATACTGGCATCCACAATGATAGTTTTGTTAAAATGACTTTACCGGGAGCAACCCCAGCATTACGCCAGATTGCATCATCATCAGTACCCTTTCGTACAAGCGCTACTGTGTGTTTAGCTCCATAAATAACTTTTCGGACGTTTCTACAAAATCCAAATATATGATGCAGTGGAATCGCACATGAAAATCGTCGACGCTGCCCATGCAACGTTGCTACACGTGTTGCAAATCCTAAATTGAGATTACCATTAACGCCTCCGAGAATATCAAACGCAGCTCCGGGTCTAGTTCGACGTTCTGGATTAGCTGCTTCCTGTTGATCGGCTTCTGCATTATCTCTTGCTGTTAACACTTTAATGAATTGAAGGTGATCAGCGTTATCAGAGGTATCCTTTGCAAACATCATAGATGGACCCGCTGATCTTGTATAATCATCAGAATATCTCGCTAACCCTATGATTGTTGTGGCCATATCAACTTCACGGTCAATGGATTCAATTTCTTTTAAATCAATGAGATATCTAGCGCTTTCAAATAACGCCATTATGCCGTTATTAACAAAACCAACTCGGACATTTGCGTTATTGTCATATGGGGTATCAGCTGCAACATTTGTTACAAGTTCTCCTTCTACTTCAATAAATGCCTCACACGGTAGAAAATATTTACTGGTATCATGAACTTGAAGTTCAATTCGCGATCGGAGATCTGGTTGTACTGCGTGATAAGAATAAAATTGAAAATCGCGTACAGAATCATTCTTGCCAACTGGGGCATCCATATCAAATGCTGGATCAGGTGACCTTTTGAACATTTTATTCTATTTATCAGAGTCTAAATCACGATTTTTCATTTCATCGTCGTGTTTTTTTAAAGCCACTTCCTGCTATCATGTTTGCTATCATGTTATTTTGGTCCCCTTGATTTATCAAGGGAGTCACCATCGACGCTAATTTTTCGTCTACTGCGTTATTTATAATTCTACTAACACTTGCAGGCATTTCCGCTGTAGACGGTAACGGTTTCTTTTTTCGTCTCACTAATGATGTTATTTTATTCTTCGCAGCTGAAAACGCTTTTCCCGCAAGATCTCCAACAGCACCAATACCCTTATCACGAATAACATCAATTGCTTTCATTCCTAGTTGTTTAGCCAACGGCATCACTTTTGGAGCCATTCTCGCAAATAACCCTGCAATGGTATTGCCTAAACCATCTCCGTAGTATGCTCTATAAACCGGAAACCGTGAATTAACTACGTAGACGGGGGTTGGTTTATCATGATTGTAGTGTATGATCATTATTTGAAATCAGAAACAATTTTTCAATTGGAAACGCTAGCGTTTTTATTCAATCCCGGTGATTAATCACTGTGATAATCCTCCACTAACTCGCCAATGAAATCTCGATATGTGCTGATATCTATGATACCACCCTGAAATAATCGTCTACAGATATCAGCTGCTTCATTAATTATTTCCGGTGAGTTATTTCCAGCTCGGAAACCTCCTACAAGAACTTCTAATCGTGATATATCATTGATAACACTACCAGGACATGAAATCCTTGGATTTTCCCTCGAAGAGTTTCCAACGCTAGTGTTTTGCAATCCACTTCCGCTATAACCAGCTGCTTCATCTATTTCGTCTAAATCGGCTTTTTGTAAATAATCAAGAATATCATCATCAGGTGGTAGTTGTTGTTGTTTTTTAGGCGAGTAGACTACTTTCTTTGTAGGTTGCTGTCGCTTTCCTCGCAATTTTCGCGGTTTTTTTTGTTGTTTAAACTCTTCGTATTTTTCATACACTATATCCACCGCATTTCTATATTGAATATATGATGCACTATTCTTCTTAATTCTACCTGTTTTTTCAGTTTTGATTTTGTAGAATATATCAGCCCAATGATCTAAATTTCTAACAAACTTATGATATTCTGGTTTCAACATATCTTTCCTGTTTTCATAATTCGTAACAACAAGCTCAGGAATTCCTGTTGGATCAGTCTTATTAATTTTTGCTAACCCCGCCTCGTTAAATATCACGCGTAAATCATCTACTATTTCTTTTGATTCCATTTGTTTTGTTTGTTCAGCTTTCGCTGCTATTTTTTCGAGTTCACCGATAACAGATTTTCCCGTCTCCGGAACATCTCCTAGTATAGCACGCTTTATCCCTTTCGTCGCTGTGGTTACTGGTTTAAACAATTCTTCAGACCCCACAGCAAAATCAGTTTGTAAACTCTGTCGTTGTTGCAGTTTATTTCTTACAGAGTCGCGAATTGGTATAAATTTCTTGATTGCATCAAGTCGTTCACGAGCCAATCGGGTCGTTAATGCTTCATTGACCATTATTTGAAATCGCAAACAATTTTTCAATTGTAAAACAATTTTCAGTTAATTCAACACTTCGGATGATTTTTAACACCAGTGATGGAATCACCGTAGAAGCGTTTTAACAGCGTTATCATTGATGAGGGAAGTGTGGAAACTGTATATAAAATAATTAATACCACACTTTCCCCACTTTTCTATTGATCAATCTGAACAATCGTATCGAGAGAACCATCCATTAACGGCCTATCGATTTGACTTTTTCAATCAAACAATGCTAAAAAAAAATGAAAATCTCTCTGAGGGTCAGTCACAATCAAAATCTCTTTGAAGATCGGTCACGGTCAAAATTGTTCATTTTCTTGAATTAACGCTCGTAGGTTTCTAACTTTAGAATTAACCTCCTTTTTCAATTCGTATTCGTACCCCAATTCTTTTCGTATTCGTTCTACGATGGTATACAACGGAGCGAACACACTTACGTCACTGAAAAATGCGAGAGAGTCCTTAATAGAATTCTGAATTCTTTTGATGAGCGCATACTTCTTTGGTAGCATATACTTGTTAGTGCTAACTCCGTATTCTATATCCTGAAAATCAGACATGATTTGATCAGGATTTAACCCATCTGATAGTTCAATATCCCAACTTTTCAATTTTGAAATCTCGGATATGATGCTATTCATGTTTTCAGAATTCATTATTCTATAACAATGATATATTTCTAAATGAAAAATATGACGCATTAGACATAACTAAATTGAATTTTTTGTCCCGTCCTTTTTGAAATAGCCGATCGACAAACCCCCTCTGCAACGAATCGTACTGAGGCTCTACAAATATTGAAATACTTGCCGGCTTCATATATTGATTTAAATATTTTTTCTTCGTTAGTTGTTGTATTCAAAGATTTTACTGGTCTCGCTTTTTTTGAGCAAATGCCAGTCTCTCCTCTTTTCAAATTCTCACTTTGTGTGATAGCTTGCAGATTTGATAAAGAATTGTTCCTTGGATTAGAATCCTTGTGATCGACAACAAAACCATTTTTGATCAATCCATTGAAACATTCAAATACGAAACGATGATTGTAATATTTCTTCTTTCCAACAGTAAAGAACAAATACCCCATACCATTATCCCACCCAACTGGGTTCTTCAGTCTACAGTGTCTTACAACACCATCACTGGATGCTTCATAATTTGTACTCACTGGGTGTGGTCTGAATTCCTGGTTCATTAGTATACTATACTATTTGTCTAATTCATTGACTGATCCATTGCAGTGATTCATTATACATAAACCTTTCATTTAGACACTTGTTTTTAGTATAGCATGAGGGAGTTCAAGAGATTGCCTTCGAAAAATGCTGAATTCAATGCTGATAAGGAGTTTAAGAGATTATTGAAAATCAATCCTAGATTTAATCTCGATAAACCCAAAAAACGTAACAAACGTCCAATAGACGGAAACATGAAAGAGTTTAAGAGATTATTGAAAATCAATCCTAGATTTAATCTCGATAAACCCAAAAAACGTCCAAGAGACGGAAACATGAAAGAGTTTAAGAGATTATTAAAAATTAGTCCTAGATTTAATCTCGATAAACCAAAAAAACGTAACAAAATCAATCCTAGATTTAATCTCGATAAACCCAAAAAACGTCCAAGAGACGGAAACATGAAAGAGTTTAAGAGATTATTGAAAATCAATCCTAGATTTAATCTCGATAAACCAAAAAAAACGTCCAAGAGAGATTACCCCTGGAAAGATGCTCAATTCAATCTCGATATAGTTTCTAATACACCAAAGAATACAATTCTTGATAAAGCCATGATTAGTAAAATCAGAGACTGTTTTAATGAATTCAAGCGTGATGGAGCATCTTATTGTTGGTCAACATTTCGAATTGATGGTGTTGTTGATGCTACCATGAATGATGAAAAAGCAGCAGTGATAATTTCACGTGTTGGGGAAAAAAGACATTTTTTCCGAATCAAATTCATTATCGAAGTCGATGGCAAATGGATTATTAAGGATAAATTTGAACCAATCCTCAAGAATAAAAAAGCTGTCATTGTGAGTAGAGATTCCAAACCAGGGATTCTAACCGGCATTGACAAACCATACTACGAAAGATCTTATCCCGTAACAGCAATGGTTTATGGGATATATCCGTTAAATGATAAACCCGATATCGCAAAACTAGCTCCTATGAAATATTCGTCAGGGCTTAATTGTGTAGCAGAACGAATAATAGAACACTTCACAAATGCATCCCGAGGAAATAAACTAACTGATCTGCGACGTAGGAAAATAACCGAGTGGGAACTGACAGTGAAACAGCATGGTGCAAAGATTTCTGATATAGCTAAATTAGAAACATCATTACGATTCCCAATAACCGTTATGGCGATAACCGGAGAGGTTTTATACGAACCGAAATATAACAAAAATGGAGCGCCAATACAGATTATTGATCATAACAAACACGCGTGGACACCTGCGGTAACAATATTTCCACGAGATAGAACCGTGAAATATATCCATAAGGAGTTCGTCGGGGATGTTTTCTATGAAGAGAGATTATTCGATGCTATTCATGCGTTGTGTAAAGATGATCCTGTGTCAGTGTGGTTACTTAGAAGTGATGAAGATCCCGAACTAGGATTCGATCAATTTGTAAAACCAAATGGTGAATTATATCGCATTGAAGAATTAGATAACAGAATGAGAAAAATTTTCACCGGAGAATTCCCATGAAAAACTACTCACGGATAGTTTTACTATTCCATCAGTGGTAGCTCACTTCGCAAGACAAAAAACTCATGGCGTCCAACACGAAGTGATTTTCTCGAGGATGTTAAATTGAGTTGCGTCGAATTTGGTCATGGAGGACTGTGGAATACGAAATACTCACGTGATGGTATGATTTCAATTGATATATCCGCGTGTTATCCCGGAAGTTTTCTCGGGTATGGGGAATGTGCTGAGTACTTCAAACGATTTGGACACCCCACGCATGAAATGACTCGTGTTGCGATTAATGGACCATTGCCTGATTTTGATTTAACCGGATTCGCTCGTGTGATATCATTTGAATTAGCGTCAGGATTACATCCGTGTAGTTATGTTTGGCTCGGTAGACACCTATCTGAAAAGGCCTGGATGCCAATAGTGCTATTGAGATATATGATTGATTGTGGTATGCTAATATCGTTGATTGTTTCCGAGGCTATTATATGCTATCGAGCTCAGAAAGAAGTTTGGCTACCACAACCCGATCTAGATAGAATAATCAACGAACTACGAAAACAGTTTCCAGATTTCAGTGAAGAAGAAATCATAAATTGGTCTAAGAAGTTATTTGAAATTAAAAAAGAACAAGCAAAAGATCTCGGAAGAAGAATAATCGGTAAATTTACCCAGGGTGGACGATACGACAACGCAAAATACTCTTCGCGGTTGATCATAGATGTCGCTGAATACGATTTTATTGTAGCGGATTTAATGAAACAGGGAAAACTTGTATCCCGTAAGGATGCTTTTCTATCCAATGGTGAGAAATTAGGTACGGTTGTTACCTACTGTGATGGATATAATTCCCAGTACACACATTTGAGAAGTTCAATGTCAGCCTATGCTTCTATTAATCTATTTTCGATGATAAATAGATTTCCTAATACCGCGGTTAGAGTGGCCACTGATTCGATGTATATACACAATAAGTACAAATCAGCTGTAGCGGCATTCACAGATCCCGAAGAAAATTGGGGGCGTTGGCGATTTAAAAAGGAGATGCTACATGAGTATTGTGAATCCGCAGACGTTGCCATGGATGATAAATATCTTTGTTGTAACCGTATTGAAATTCAATCAGAACTTTCTAATGCACCACCGGTATCTGATCCAGTATGTAGATATTGTGGTGGGTCAGGAAAGACAACTCGTGCAATTGAGTTATTTCGTCGTGGAAACGCTAGCGTTTCTAACATGATTGTGCTAACACCGACTCACAGACTCGCCAGAGAGATGATACAACGAGGGGTAAACGCTTGCACTTATCACAGTTTTTTTCGATGGAAAGGTGACAAATGGACTCCTGAGCGTATGGGTGATAAATTCATTCCTGAAATCATAATTTGGGATGAAATATGCACAGTGTCATTAGATGTATTAAAAACATTTCTTGAGTGGTTGTTAAACAAAAACACAAAAGTCGTCATGTGCGGGGATCACGGCCAACCACCACCATTTGTCGGTGCATCTCCACATGAATGGCTAAAGGGTTTTGTAGACTACTATGAAGAAATCACCACTGATTATAGATCACTTGATGAACGATTACGCGAGTTCAAAGCGCTAATTAGATTACAACCGGATAGAATCCAATGCGAAATAGCGCGTGAAGTGATTTCAGAAACCCAAATGAATGATTTCTGGGAAGCGTGGAGACCAAACGATTTGATCATTGCAAGTAGAAAAATAGTCAGGGATACACTTCAGATGAAGTTATTTGAATTGCATAAAGAAAAATTTGCAACGCTTCCAGTACCCCTTTGTTATAGGCCATCGGATACACGAAAACAGAATATTGAAGTTGATATTCCAGGACAGAGTGAAAAACAAATTCTCGTATTAAATGATATTGTGCTGGTTGATATCAATGTCGTTGAAGATGCATTGCGTGCTAATAAATCCCCGTGGACGCACACTCTTCACAGGGATTGACTATATCGAATACAATTGTTTGGATGGTGGATAATCACATCGAATGGTCAAATTTAGTCTATCTCGCAGTATCCAGAGTACGAAACATAAATCAACTTCGAAGAGTTGTTTTCGATGATAATGACACAACAATAAGTGATATTGATGTTAGCATCATTAATAAAAAACTCTCCGGTTACAAACAACAGGACAAAAAAAAACAACGAGAATTTGATATTGATGCTGAATTAATAATCACTTTGAAGAAACAACAGATTAATCACTGCGCGAGTTGCAATTGTATAATGCGTTGGCAGTATTCGGATAAGGATCCTCGCCAATTCACCGTAGACAGAAAAAATAACAATCTCGGTCATGTCAGAAATAATGTGATGTTGACTTGTCTTGAGTGCAATAGACGCAACGGTACTAGTCAAGACCATGCGGTGGCAATTGAGTATCCTCGGGAATCACTTGTAGTTGTTGTCGAGTAAAACCCCGCTGAGGGGCAGTTGAATCCAGTTTATAGACTGGAGGTCTACCAGTTGATCGTGTTATACTAGATATCTTATGCGTAGTGACGCTCCAAATAGGATCAGTAGCCCTTTTTCTACCCCCTTCAAGCTCTCCTGGTTCGTATAAGTACCTCACAATGACACTACTACCAAGAATTGGTTATTTGAAATCTTTTTGTGGTTGTACGGGTATTGACTTCTTTTTAATCGCGTTGATAGGTTTCATGTTGATTGTTCTAGTAATCTCGTTATTCAGTGCGGTAATCACAGATGGTAATCTTTTAACCCATTCACTGGATCGCTTTTCTTGAATGAATTCTTTTGCGTATTGATATCCAAATAACCGCTCAGCAATCGTCCGATTAAATCGTTCTATAATGGCCTGATTGCGATGTAGCGCAGTATGCCCTCGTCGTATGGTGACATTATGATGTTTCATTGTAGATAACACTGCACCCTGAAATTCCTTGCCAGGATCAACCTGCAATAGATTTGGCCAACGCAGAGGACCTCGTCGATAAATCCTTTCAAATGCAGAAGCGACTTCAGTGGCTGATTTTGTTTTTAACGGTTCTGCTTCTTTGTATCGACTTGCAATATCAACTACGGTTAACGCATATTTGTAACCACGATCATGTGGCAGAAATAATATATCAGCCTGATGAACTTCATTAGGAGCGGTCACATCAAAATGCGAGAATTGAATTTGTTTAGGCGGTGGTAGATAAATTTGCCATAGTGCCTGTTTGGATAACCAATGAGCCGCAGTGGTTTTTTTCACTTTTGCAGCTCTAGCGAGTTTATTGATTGCAGCGTTACCCCTCCAGTATCCCCTCGGAGAATAATAAATTGATTCCATATTATTAATTACCAGCACCTAACATCAATTTACTTTTCATAGCCGATTTTATCAAAAATGAAGACAATTTTTCTTTGAAGGATTTATCAGGAATAGCATTTAACGCATGAATTAATTTCACATCTGCTAGATGCCTGTGTTGCAGATTGCTGCTTTTATAAGCAACATCATGAAGGTGACAGGCCTTATCAATGGCGTTTATTGGTTCTTCACCGGGGTTGGGTTGATTTTGATTATTGAGTCTGATATCAAGTCTGGTTCCCGGTCCACAGTAGCTATATCCTGGAAGGTGCTTTTCTCCGGGGTATTTTGCCCATGGGGTTCCAGGGAATTTTGCTAATTTGGCTGCGATATCACCTCCTCGTTTTTTTTTAAAGGTTCCTTGGGTTTAGAAACAAATCTAAATTTCTTTGTACCACATTGTACGCATTTACCAGAAAGCGCTGATCGGTTATTTTTTGTTGTAATCGTCGTCAAGTCATCTGTGCCAGTACGTTTTTTACACTTCACACAATATAGATCCATAATTTATATATAGAAATATGGATATAATTGATTTTTCAGCGACTAAAACAAGAGAACCAATTAAGCATCATGCAGCGCTACCAAACTCTATCCGGATGATTATAATCGGGCCATCTGGATCCGGTAAAACGCAATTGTTGCTCAATTTAATAATGAGATGGATGAAGTGGGATAAGTTGTATTTAATTGCCCCTAGCGTAGATGATCAACGATGTTATGAAGTGTTAAAGGATTTTAACGAGAATGCATCAGAAATTAAGGGTGAGAACGCCATTGATTTTATAACCGATATCGATGAAGCACCGAGTATTGATGATATTGATGGAGATATTAACAATTTAGTCGTATACGACGATATAATGTTGGATAAACAAAAAAATCCTGCTAGAATATTTTCCCGTGGGCGTCACAAAAACACTGACGTGATATATGTCACTCAACGCTACACTCAGGTTCCAAAAGTCATCAGAGATAACTGCAATATTCTTTCTGTATTCAGCGGAGTTGATACTCATACTCTTAGAAATATTTGGCAGACATGGTGTTCTGATATGGACTTCAATCAATTTAAAAACTTCTTTAGTCATGCTCAGTCAAAACCACACGGATTCGCAACAATAAATTTACATGATCCTCGGACACGATATCGTATCGGACTGGATCAAATATTCGGTTAAAATCATTTATTATTTTTTGTTAACCCAGTGATGAAATCACTAAGCAGCAGAGAGGGTGGATGACAACAAGTTGCGACCAAAATTGATTAAAAAATCGTAAAAGTCTCCGTTTTCATTTTTTTAGTTAAAATGAGATTTCGTAGGGAAAGCTCATTAAGATTTCAATCAATTTTTTGTCTGAAAACGTTGTAGGGTTTACCCCTGAGACATTTTTTTTGGTTAAAATGAGATCGTAGGAAGGCTCGTTTTAGGATTTCAATCAAAATTTTGTCTGAAAACGTTGTAGGATTCACCCTCTCTGCTGCTCGAATCTTATATGATACAATTCAACATTATAAGCAATGGAGAATGCGTGTTTCAAAGGGTTTGTTTGCACCTCGTGTTGCTGAACAAGGGACTCACTAGTCTGCAGTTAATACCTTAGTCTCGCACCAACAGTTATGTTATTCCGTCAGTCAAGGAAGTACATGATACCTAAATAATGTAAAAAATATTTTGTTGTCATACATAGACTGCAATCTATTAAATGTATAATGGAACAAATTAAGTCCATTTACAAGCCGATGTGTGCATATCAAAATATTTAGCACTTTACCTGTTATTCCCCCACCCAACTAATACACCGGTTCTCTGGCTCTACATTAAGTAGTAGTCTGATACCTCAATTTAAGAAGTATATTACTTTCAAAGGGGCGTTTCATATATTTGTATTGAAATGCAGGGAAATCCTTTAATTAACCTTAGTGACAAATTGACATATCTATTTCATATATATGCTCATTTGTTTTCTCCGTTAACGTTTCAGAATCATTCAGTATTTTACGATATTGCACTCACGTGTACTTCATGTTGCACTCACGAGTGTCAAATAGTGTATTAGGAATTACTTTGTAAACAAATCATGTATACTGACTTAGTAGACGCTTTACGTTTTGTTCAATTTTATTTGTTTCTGAGTGGACTGTCACATAGTAGCTGCTCTGCCACATCTAGCATTAACTGTTTTCATTAGATACGTCGGATTTAGGCTAGAGATAAACGGCAGACATGGTGCTTACAAATAACATGCAAGTGACAAGGCATAAACTGTCTTCTTTAGCTATTCTTTTACGAATGGCTAAAACTATATCTAGTTTAACATCCCGAATATCCTCAAAATGTACTTCTCATTTATGCAAATTCGAATTGCATGAGCCATGAAATATGTTATCAAGCTTAAATACACATTTCGAAACTGTACTATAATTTTGGCTATACTCCAAGTGCAATTACATCCTCCCTACTGAACTTAAAATGAAATATACTTTCTATTCCTATGCTTCATTTTGATTACATCCTCCTTACTGAACTTAAAATGAAATATACTTTCTATTCCTATGCTTCATTTTGATTACATCCTCCTTACTGAACTTAAAATGAAATATACTTTCTATTCCTATGCTTCATTTTGATTACATCTTCCCTACTGAACTTAAAATGAAATATACTTTCTATTCCTATGCTTCATTTTGATTACATCCTCCCTACTGAACTTAAAACGAAATATACTTTCTATTTCTATGCTTCATTTTGATTACATCCTCCCTACTGAACTTAAAATGAAATATACTTTCTATACCTATGCTTCATTTTGATTACATCCTCCTTACTGAACTTAAAATGAAATATACTTTCTATTCCTATGCTTCATTTTGATTACATCCTCCCTACTGAACTTAAAATGAAATATACTTTCTGTTCCTATGCTTCATTTTGATTACATCCTCCTTACTGAACTTAAAATGAAATACACTTTCTATTCCTATGCTTCATTTTGATTACATCCTCCTTACTGAACTTAAAATGAAATATACTTTCTATTCCTATGCTTCATTCTGATTACATCCTCCCTACTGAACTTAAAATGAAATATACTTTCTATTCCTATGCTTCATTTTGATTACATCCTCCTTACTGAACTTAAAATGAAATATACTTTCTATTCCTATGCTTCATTTTGATTACATCCTCCTTACTGAACTTAAAATGAAATATACTTTCTATTCCTATGCTTCATTTGGATTACATCCTCCCTACTGAACTTAAAATGAAATATACTTTCTATTCCTATGCTTCATTTTGATTACATCCTCCCTACTGAACTTAAAATGAAATATAATTTCTATTCCTATACTTCATTTTGATTAATTGCAATTGGAAGACTTCATATATTTTCAAACATTCAATGACAGAACAGAAACACAATTGCAGATGTAAACACGCTGCTGAAATCCGATCTACTTCATGTTGAATTGGCACAGCTAATTCCCATCCATGATAACGAAATTTCGTGGATTCGACAAAATTACCAAAATCTATTCTTTCCAAATCAAATGAAAAAATTGATGCAATGCGAATTCGTTCTCAATTTGACTCAAAATTTCAATTTGAAGTAGACCAAAACACCTCTTCCGTTTGAAAGATGTGTCTAGCGCGTGACAAAGTTTAAATATATCTGGACAGAGTTATGTGCGCATGCGTTGTTGTTGTGTAATGATGAACCATACTTTTGATTATGGGATACATTCAGTTTCTTTGTTTCTTGTAGTGCATTTATATATTTATAATGTAGCCTAAGGTAGAATAAGAAAACGAGCATATAATAAAACGGTTACTACATTTGTATGGGAAAATATAAACGCGTTTTGTCGGACTGGTATACTGCACTTTCTTCATCATCAAAGTCTAAGATCCAAGTTAGAACGTTTTCTAATTTGTTTAGGATATTATTTCCCAAGCAACAATAACACAAATGGAAATGTTGTTTAATAATCAAAATGGAAATCTGTTTTCTTTAGCTTTGAAGCTTAGCGACCATAAATGGTAAAATGAAATTGTATTTAATAAATGGAACCTAGATATCACTTGCCACCTTTGTCAACCTTGTAAAAATATGTTCGTATTTTACGTGTTTTGCATTTGAGTTAGTAGTGAATTGGGGCTAATTGAAATGCAATATTTATTTTAAACCTTTTTGGCAACATATTAAGAAGACTGTGTACTGTAGTTGGAGCAGGAACAACAGCAAATTCGCCTATTTTGCTGCTCGCGTTTTCCGTCAAAGCTTCGAGCAGAGGAAAATGGAAACAGAGTGCTGCTGCTTCACGACCTGTATCCTGTAGGTGTTGACACTAATTAGTACACTAGTGGAGAAAGGTACTTTGTGCCAAAAGTCAATACTACAGATGGTGTTAAAGGGCCATTTATAGATCTCAGAAATGAGGTACTACTCCATAATTGCCAAATTTGTTTATATCTGTATATACGCATATTATATGTTATCATCGAGTTAGAAAAAAATATATGTTAGTCAGTATGTGTTGGTGCTGTTTAGTAGGTATGGGTACTGTTGATAAGAATTTGTGTTGACCATATAGTTGGCATTGTAGACACTAGGCATGCGTGTTGGCAAATGGATGTGGATGCTGTTTAGAAAGACTTTATATTGGTCAGTGGTTGTGAGTGTTATTCAGAATCCAACATTCTCTTAATTCTCATATTAGCCAGAACATCGCACTTTAAATATTATTAGATATTTTTACGAACAATTTTAATTTGAATTTTCTAATTTTAAAAATGTGTACCTTTATAGCATTTTATTTCACTTTCCTCCTTTAGGGCCAATTTATACCAGCCAAATTTTCATTTTATAAGATGTGGCCAATCTTATATCCAATAAACTACTAATTGAGCTAAATTTGTTTGTTTGATTAAGATTTTTTTTAAACGCAGCTTTAACAATTATTCAGTCATCTAGCTACGATGTCTGCAGTGAGGCAGTTTATAGTGGTGTCTAGCACTGAGGCATCATGCCGCAGACATGTAGCATGATGTCTCACCCAGTCACATTATCCTGATACCAGGCCGACCATTGATAACACAAAACTCGTAATGCTGAGCGTCAAGCGAGGCAGCTGTTAGTACCATTTTTGTAAGTCTTTGGAATGACCCGGCCGGGGATCGAACTCACGACCGTCCGTTTCCGCGGTAGACACTTTAACCACTAGGCCACCGGAGCCTTTAATTGAGCTAAGTAGTAGATGGTAGGATGGAAATATTGATGCAGATTTGCAGATATGAACACATTCACCGTGAATATACATGACAAATATTCAAATAACAAGAAATTGCGTGTGTAATATGCATTTTATATCAATTGTCACATGATTTAGGAGACAGTGTAGAAATGTTGAATGTCGAATCCACAAGCCGTTCTAATACTATATTCCAAAGAGGTTCTGGTTACCAAAGAAAGTGTACCGGTACTAATCCTTGTTAGGAACTGGACCTGAAAAACAGAATAGGGAATGCACTAATAAGGTATTGAAACACATATAAAGACATTGAAGATACAAATAATGGTGTCAGAGACTGATTGTATAATCCGCTTTAAGAATATTCCTTATTATCGACTAGTCTTTTATCTTATTTTTCGATTCATCGACTAAAAATGAAAAACCATTTGATTTCGTTTATTTCAAAAGATTTTTATTTTGTAAACTAAGAATCAAGAGATATTTTATTCATCCACTGTATATTTGAAGTTTAATTTTATAATTTGTCTTTGAAGTTTAATTGTATAATTTGTCCTTGAAGTTTAATTGTATAATTTGTCTTTGAAGTTTGATTTTATAATTTGTCTTTGAAGTTTAATTGTATAATTTGTCTTTGAAGTTTAATTGTATAATTTGTCTTTGAAGTTTAATTGTATAATTTGTCTTTGAAGTTTAATTATATCATTCGTCTTAATTTTTGTGTGAATTTAATTAAAATCAGTTTGGAGACATATCATGCAGTTTTCATTGACATTCATGCTAAAACATATACCTGTTACTTTTACAAACGACTCTTCTCCTTTCAATGTAAATAATAAGACTGACGGACCTTGTATATATATATATATATATATATATATATATATATATATATATATATATATATATATAGAGAGAGAGAGAGAGAGAGAGAGAGAGAGAGAGAGAGAGAGAGAGAGAGAGAGAGAGAGAAGGAGACAGGCAGAGAAACAGACAGAGAGACGGACGGATAATTATGCCGCAAAGAAAATTCAGAACATCACACGTTTATAGGTGATCCCTTATTCATTGCCAATAAACTGATACAGTTCAGATACTATTATCTTACGTCACCTAACAAGTTAATAAAAATTGTTTTATCAATATTATTGAGATCAGGAACGTTTAATATGTAAATACAGCCTACCTGTTGACTGAAATGGAAATGCTTGAATTTGAGAAGATAGTTTAGTGTATTTATTGTAGCTCTTTGTGTATGTTATCTCACACAGAAATATATTCCCTCCCCCCCCCCCACGACTATTAATACAGCCAGGAAGGAGAATAGCCAAAACAAAAAGAGACTGAAGTTCACGAGACGAACAGAAAAGAAAATACCCAAATAATACAATCATTACTAGACCTTCCAGCTCACCAACCATTAACTAACGAAAACAATGAGCTTGTATGTACAAATTCCAGACATTGACTGGGATGTGATGTGTACGGTCGACAAGATGCGGAAAGACCTTGAACTATGTACCGAAAACTAACCAAGATTGTACATGAAACAAACACATGTAAGATACAAATAATGGTGTCAGAGAAAATTTGCACAATCCACTTTAAGAATAGTTCTGGTTATCGACTAGTCTTTCATCCTATTATTCGATTCATCGATTAAAAAATTCAAAACCATTTGATTTCGTTTATTGCAACAGTTTTTGATTTTGTAAACAAAGAATCAAGAGAGATGTTTTATTCATCAACTGTATCTTTGAAGTTTAATTGTATAATTTGTCTTTGAAGTTTAATTGTATCATTTGTCTTAATTTTTGTGTGAATTTAATTAAAAGCAGTTTGAGGACATATCTTGCAGTTTTTATTGACTTTCATGCTAAAACATATATCTGCTACTTTTGCAAACGACTCTTCTCCTTCCAATGTAAATAATAACACTGACGGACATTGTATATGACTTTAATATATATATATATATATATATATATATATATATATATATATATATATATATATAGAGAGAGAGAGAGAGAGAGAGAGAGAGAGAGAGAGAGAGAGAGAGAGAGAGAGAGAGAGAGAGAGAGAAGGAGACAGACAGATAAATAGACAGAGAGACGGACGGATAATTATGCCGCAAAGAAAATTCAGAACATCACACCTTGATAGATGATCCCTTATGCATTGACAATATACTGATACAGTTCAGACACTATTATCTTACGTCACCTAATAGATTAATATCTTTTTAAGGGAAACATTATTTTTGCTTATTAATAGTATTGAGATCAGGAACGTTTAATATGTAAGTACAGCCTACCTGTTGACTGAAATGGAAATGCTTGAACTTGAGAAGATATTTTAGTGTATATATTGTAGCTCTTTGTGTATATTATCTCACACAGAAATAAATTCTCCACGACTATTAATACAGTAAGGAAGGAGAATAGCCAAAACGAGAAAACGAGTGAAGTTCACGACACGAACAGAAAAGAAAACACCCAAACAATACAACCATTACTCGACCATTCAGCTCACCAACCATTACCTAACGAAAACAATGAGCTTGTATGTAAATATTCCAGACATTGACTGATTGTACCTATAACTGACCAAGATTGTACCTAAAACTGACCAAATATGTACCTAACGCTGACCAAGAATGTACCTAAAACTGACCAAGAATGTACCTAAAACTGACCAAGAATGTACCTAAAACTGACCAAATATGTACCTAAAACTGACCAAGATTGTACCTAAAACTGTCCAAGATAGTACCTAAAATTCGCCAAGATTATACCTAAAACTCGCCAAATATGTACCTAAAACTGACCAAATATGTACTTAAAACTGGCCAAGAATGTACATAAAACTTACCAAATATGTAACTAAAACTGACCAAATAAGTACCTAAAACTGACCCAAAATATATGTTGTTGCTGTTGCCAAACATTAAAAATACAAAACAGGAAGTAAAATGGAAAGAAAAGGTTGACATTTTATTTCATATAATGAGTATTTAATTGACAATATAAAGAGAAGCAAACGTTACATAGAGGCCTATTATTAATGAAATGGGATCACACGTTACATAGGGACCTAGTGGCAATGAAACGGAGGCAAACGTTACATAGGGGCCGATTGGTAATAAAAGAGAAGCAAACGTTACATAGGGGCCTGTTGGCAGTATAAAAGGAAGCAAGCGTTACATAAGGGCCCATTGACAATGAAAGGGATTCAAAAGTTACATAGGGGCTTATTTGCAATGAAAGGGAAGCAAACGTTACATAGTGGCTTAGTGGCAACGAAAGGGAAGCCAACGTAACATAGGGGGCTATTAGCAATGAAAGGGAAACAAACGTTACATATGGGCCTAATGGCAATGAAAGGGAAGCAAACACTACATAGGGGTATATTATCAATGTAAAGGTAAGCTAACGTTACATAAGGGACTATTGACAATGAAAGGGAAAGGGAAGCAATAGTTACGTTGGGGCCTAATTACAATGAAAGGGAAGCAAATGTAATATAGTGGCCTGTTGGCATTGTAAAGAGAAGCAAAGGTTACTTAGGGGCCTAGTGGCAATGAAAGGGATACGAATATGGTTTGGCTAAACGGGACTGGAGGATAACATAATCAGTGAAATTTGTAAAACATTTGTTTTCTCTGCGATATATAAGTAATGTCATTTATCTGTAATTAAAATGGTATTTGTATCAAATTAAGCATACCTTTAAGAATGGAAAGTCGTGGAATTATGTGCGAAAACATTCCCCTGGAAAAGCTTAAGTATATGATAAATTGCACTCTTTATAAACTATTGATAATTAATATAAGTTCAAAGTAAATTATAATTTATATATTTCTGTTTTTTTCCATTCTTTATAATTTTTATTGATTAATAGTCAGTTTGAATCGGCCATACTTAACCCATAAATAAATTAACATCCTAATTAGTGTGAAGCATTTGTACTATAATGCAACTCGCAACTCTCCTTCCTTGTGTACACCATTCCTACTATCATCAAACTATGCCTAAAGATTATGAATCACGCTATTAAATTGTTAATTCCGACTCAAGATTATGAATCACATTATTAAATTGTTAATGCCTAGTCAAGATTATGAATCACGCTATTAAATTGCTAATACCTACTTAAGATTATGAACCACGCTATTAAATTGTTAATCCTACTCAAGATTATGCATCACGGTATTAAATTGTTAATACCTACTTAAGATTTTGAACCACGCAATTCAATTGTTAATCCCTACTTAAGATTATGAACCACGCTATTAAACTGTTAATACCTACTTAAGATTTTGAACCACGCAATTCAATTGTTAATCCCTACTTAAGATTATGAACCACGCTATTAAATTGTTAATACCTACTTAAGATTTTGAACCACGCAATTCAATTGTTAATCGCTACTTAAGATTATGAACCACGCTATTAAATTGTTAATACCTACTTAAGATTTTGAATCACGCAATTCAATTGTTAATCCCTACTTAAGATTATGAACCACGCTATTCAATTGTTAATCCTACTCAAGATTATGAATCACGGTATTAAATTGTTAATGCCTAGTCAAGATTATGAATCACGCTATTAAATTATTAATACCTACTTAAGATTATGAACCACGCTATTCAATTGTTTATACCTACTTATAATAATCTCGTTTGTTTAATAAAGATTTTTGTCCATATTTACAAACAGTTCTTTGAGGCCAAGCTCTGAGTCCCAAATGGTGCCATGATTTAAATTTCAAAAATATAAGCTAAGTTTTTGCATGTTAGGGAAATTGGACCTGTTGAGCGATTTCAACCTCGAAAACCTGAAAATAACAGAATTCTTCTAGTGCTCGAGTCTTTGGTTATATATAATAAATATTAGTCAAGACTCCTCTCTAGGGAATGTAACATAACTATAGTATACATAGTTGTGTACAGAACAAAAACATGTTACAGGAATGCCAACAATTACCATGCAAAGAATTTAAACCTCAAGTGCCGTATTTTATCCTTAGCTTATCAGTAACTTTAATGTCATCGGTATGAAACCTTGCGTTTGATCACATTTAACCTAAATGTGAAATATACTGGAATCAGGAGTGTAATATAGCTCAGAATAAACACGAGTTCATATTTTTTTATACAAATATAGTAAGTTTTTTAAATAAAAATATAGTAATTTTTTAAAATTATATATGTATCCAGCTTCTCTACCCAACGCTGTATAATCAACAGAGAACAGTGCAGCAACAAAAATGAACTTATGCTAGATTCCAAAGATAATACACAAACGGATTTAACATATGTACAGTAGCAGTATTCATGCACACAGAACACCACACATCGACCTTTGAACCTGGAAGTTTATTTATTACCTCAAGAGCCGTCAATCCGGAGTCAGTGTGCACATCCATTCTCTCTTGGTCGGACAACGTGAAGATGTAGCAATTCTTGCCTTTATGAACAATCATTTTATGCTGTAAAGACATCCGTATATATTTATTCCATGACGTCATTGATATAGCGTTTATGTGACTCAATTAACGCAATTCTCCACCAGATCAGATAAGTACTCTATTGCTTAATGCACACGTACATGTGGCACAAAATTTTACCAGTGATTAGAACCAATCAAGGATTTATTCGAGTACCAGTCTGTGCTAGCTTCGTGGTATACAATGTCTTAATATGTGCATCGGTCTGCCTCAAAAACACGTCTTTATGTTGTTGTGTATGTATATTGTTGAGAGAGAGAGAGAGAGAGACAGAGAGAGACAGAGAGTACCAACCGTCATGTAGTCATAATGAAAGATGTACTGTTGTGTGACACTTGGCTCGTGACTGCTAAATATGTGGTGAACAGTAGGATGAGTGGTCGTCATCTGAAAGAGAAATATTGAGTTTAAAATGTATTGGTGGAAAAAATTAGTAAAACTGGAATTCGAGAAGGACAAGAAAAGAATGTTCCAAGAGATGTTATACTATCAGGTGGGATTGACCGTACATTCTAATATTCATGAAGGTTTTCATACTCGTCTGAACCGCCTGAATTCTTAGACATTAAGAGAGATTACGCATACTGTTGAAAACTGTGACGCTTTTACCACGTTGAACAGCGTTTATGAACGAGTAAAATATTAACAACTCTAGACATAGATGATATTTCGAAAGAAACATGTTTACAGGTAAGTGATGAAATCCTGTGTTCGGATCAAAGGAACATCAAGTGGTGGTCCTAAATCCACCCATAACATACTGCCAGGGGAGGGAGCAGAGTCTGCTAAATATTTGTATCATGGGTGAATCAACATCCACTCGGAGGTGAGAAAGGCGTGGACACCATTAAAATCGCAAGCTTAAGTTTAATATCTTGAGAACTAAACTGTAGTAGTCGCTAAACCTTCTTGCGGGAATTAAAAAGAAATATAAGCTACTCCGACGTCATTTGAAATTGTGAGGAAACTTGTTATTCTGGGAATTACAAAGGCGCTTCAGAACAGGTAAGTGATTATTTGCTCGATTGTTGTAATATATTAGGGCAATGTAATTTTTCTCTAATTATGTGATGTATGTACACATCATTACTAGATAATATTTAAATGAAGACTACGTATGGTTATGACAAAGCCAACACAAAGACAAAACACCAGTCTACAAATATTTAAATGAAGGCTAAGTATAGTTATGACAAAGCCAAGGCAAAGACAAAACACCAGTTCACAAACATTTAAATGAAGATGATGCATAGTTATGACAAAGCCAACACAAAGACAAAACACCATACTACAAAATGTGCATGAAGACGACGTATGGTTACGAAAAAGCCAACACAAAGACAAAACGCCAGTCCACAAATATTTAGACGAAGACTACGTATGGTTATGACGAAGCCAACACAAAGACAAAACACCAGTTTACAAGTATTAAAATGAAAACAACGTATGGTTATGACAAAGCCAATACAAAGACAAAACACCAGTCTACAAACATTTAAATGAAGACGACCTATAGTTATGACAAAGCCAACACAAAGACAAAACACCATACTACAAAATGTGAATGAAGACTACGTATGAGCATGACAAAGGCAACACAAAGACAAAATACCAGTCAATAGATATTTAAATGAAGACTACATATGGTTATATAAGACAAAAGAACACAAAGACAAAACACCAGTCTACAAATATGTGCATGAAGACTAGGTATGGGTATGACAAAGGCAACAAGAAGACAAAATACCGGTCTACAAATATGTACATGAAGACTAGGTATGGGTATGACAAAGGCAACACGAAGACAAAATACCAGTCTACAAATATGTACATGAAGACTAGGTATGGGTATGACAAAGGCAACACGAAGACAAAATACCAGTCTACAAATATGTACATGAAGACTAGGTATGGGTATGACAAAGGCAACACGAAGACAAAATACCAGTCTACAAATATGTACATGAAGACTAGGTATGGGTATGACAAAGGCAACACGAAGACAAAATACCAGTCTACAAATATGTACATGAAGACGACGCATGGTTATGACAAATTTACATACCTGGTAAGACAGACCGACCAGGACAGCGAAGATGATGATACACTTCATTTTGATAAAATAGAGATTTAGATTACAGATCGAGTGACAACTGGCACTGAATCTCATCCTTAATATCGGTCTTCTTATCTTCAGACAGAGACATGTCATGACACGATATCACGAACTAATCCAAATTTCAGAATTGAGATTCGAAGTATTTCATTTTCTAAATATAGATATATTACTTATGCTTCTGCCAGAATTTCATTAAACGGTCTTTAATTATGATGTGCAGTGTACAATGTAAGCATTTTAAATCGATGTCGCACACAAGAAAGGGATTTAAAAATTTTCAAGATTACTTTACAAGTCAAAGCAGCAAATACGACTAATCAATTAACATTTGTTGTACGGTTGTGTGATAGGGCTTACTGGATGTTACTACTCTCATCATTTACACCAGTAAAAAGATAATTTATCACCCAGATCACCCTTTCTGACGGTGTAAAGAATCCCGAAGAATTCTATTTGCTCTCGCTAAGTTCTCATTGGCAAGTTGTTTCAGGTGAAGTTTCATCAAACACTGACCTATTGGGTACAAATGACAATAATATTAGGCTAAATTTACAAATAAAAACCAACTAATGAGTTTTGTAAAATCATACATGTGAGATTTGTACTGCGGCAATCAGGTTATTTCATTTTTATACAACTGGTGGCTTTTATATTGAACCAATACTGCCATCCACTCCCTTTTTAAATTCATTGTTGACAGCAAAGAGCTATTTTGAATATTTTCCTGTGACAAGGCAGCTAAAATAATCTGTATGTGACTTATGCATGAATAAAGTTCACTAATGTTATAACAACTTAGCATATTTTTCATCACCCCTCAACCATCTCGAGTTTTAGATATTTACCTCTGTAGCAGACATGCGAAAATATGTTGCCAAGTTGGCTGTTCATTTGTAGCCCCAGTTAAGCATTCGATCTCCAATGCCCAACCCATTTTCAAACCAGACTCAAAGTAAATCTAAACCATAATACAGTTGTAGATTCTGTGTGAATTTATAAATGCTAGGCTTAGAATAATTAGGTTCATACCTTCTACTTTAAAAATTAGGATAATGTTAAAATACAAAACTATCCAGTGATATTTAATATTTTATAACGGATTGCAAAAACCATTTGATTATTGATCTAGTCACTGTTGCCACTGTTTATATTGTCTTGGTAGTGAAAACAGGTTTTAATCACTAATTGGTTGCACTAAATATTAAGATCAAGAAATTTACAATTTCAAAAGTTTAAAAATAATATCTAATTACAATTATTTGCTTTGGTAAGCTAATTATCAAGATGTTATATATGACCCATAAATGCGTCATTGGCCAAAAGGTGATCATTGCTCTGCTGTAATGGGATCGAACACACGTTGAATTACATCTAGCGAAAAGACAATCACGTAAATGAGATGTCTATTGATTATGCATATGAATACCTGAATGAATCTGTACTAAGGTGCACTAAGTCCAATGGTGGATATAAAATAATCATTGCATCAAGGTTAACATTGGAAATAGAAAAATGACATCGTTTCTAAACTGAACCGATAAAAACATTGCATTTTAAATCAACTCCAAAAATTATTCTGTACATGAATGTAGCTATCACCAAATATGATCACGATATTGAATAATATATAAATATGATTGATATATCGACCTATCGACCTGACAAATAGGACATTTATAAACATGTTTTGATTTATTTTATGCTTTGGGTTTATCAGAGAAAAAGTTGTTTTGCTTCCCTGCAGTAAACCTCTGAACTAATTAAATGTTTCAATCCCATGATTATGAAAATATTTTAAATGTTGTGCATATCCATGAAATACACTGCATGTATCTTTTGATTTGGTTTATATAGGCATACAAGTCTGATATTGGCTTGGGAAATGAGTATAGTAAGATGAAAGAGTAATCGCCTATTTTGACAACTTACCTATTGATAGGTTGTTGACATGTCACCGCTGTGACAAAGGTAATTTTTTGGTGACAAATTTAACTTTTTGGGTACAAAGAAAACCTGGTATACAAGTCACGTGATTTAATTTTCATTATGCAAGGCACTTGTACAATATACAAGCAATACACTTACATATGACATACACCCAACACAATATTCACCTCATATAATGCATGTCGATCACACACTGTGTCAAAGAGGTTGGATCACATATTTTTCTACTTTATCCCCATTGATAATTGTCCCAAAATTTTCAAAAAGACATGCAAACATTAAAGAACTTCTAATTATCGCTTAAACCAGATCAAACTAATTAACTACACTACTGTAATAATCTCCCACATTAGCGTCATGAAAGTCGAAATTAAGACAGTGAGCTCAAACTTTAATTCCTCTCCCCCCTTAAAAAGTATGGCCCGAAAAAAGCCATGAATATCATTATATGCGCGACCGTTCCATTTACGGCATTCACTATTCACAACTGTATGTTTATTTATGATTGACGTGAAATGTAGATGCACCTGTGGTTAATACATTATTTGGAAAAATGCATGATAACATATTATGAAACTGTTTATGTGCGTATGTACTAAACAATGAATCATATGCATCAAATTTGTGGTGCATACCTCGACTCAGAGAAAACAAGTGCAGGAAGACGTATTATAATCCCCATCACTTCCCCATATCTAATACGACAAGAGTCAGTACCATTCAAGACGAAAATCGAAAATGACTTACAGATGCGGTTGACATTGCAGACAGATTGACTGAGTACTGCAAAGAACTCTACAACCATCAGTCCACATGAGACCCAGAGGTACCTGAAGTTATTAAATCCTCAAATGATGTCTGAGTCAGCAATAAGAACATTTAAGAATAGGTGAAGTAGAAAACACACAGTTGAACATACTAAGAATGGGAGTGCGGAAATCAATGATATAGCTACTAACAAAAATCTGCGATAAGATCTGGCAGACAGGTGAATGAATGGCCAACACAGTGACCCAGTAACTGAATATAACACTACCAAAGAAGCAATTGCCAGCTGTTCAAACATTACAGAACTATTAGTTTGATCAGTCACGCTAGCAAGGTGATTCTACATATGAGCTTGAACAGACTGAAACCATAAGCAGAAGAAATAACTTCTGAAGAACAGGCCGGGATCTGGAGTTGAAGCATAACAGAACAATTATTCAATCTCAGGGTTCTTTGTGAAAATTACTCGCAACTTTAACAAGACATTTATCAAGTGTTCATATATTTCAAAAAGACCTTTGACAGAGTGTGGTATGAGCTATTGTGGGCCACAACGAAAAAATAAAACATGGGTCAAAAGTTGACAAATACCATCAAGCAGTTATACGCCAATGCTACCTGTGCATTACGTGCCAAGCGTTATGTGCAGAAATGGTTCCAGATAACATTCGACAAGATTGTCTCTTGTCACCAACGCCTTTCAACATCGATGTAGGGCGCATCATGAGCGAAACCAAGGCAAACCACTGTGGGAAGGTCATCATTGGAGGGCGTAATATCATCAACCTCAGCTTTGCAGACCACAATGATGGGATGGCATGCAATAAAGACAAGCTTGTCACCTTAGTGAAGAACCTGGTTGAAACATCTTCCAGATTTGACAAGACGTTAAGCGCGGAGAAGACAAAGCTGATGACAAACAGTGGCAACCAAATCTAAGCCAAGATTAAAGTTACAGGACAAGACCTGGAAAGAGTAATCCAGTTCAAATAAATTGGCTCCATAATCACAGAAGAGGGATCGAGACTATAAATGTTGTCATGAGCAGAAGAAACCATGGCAGCTATGTCCAAACTAAGACCCATCTGGAGAGACACGAATATGTCTGAAAATTGAAGTCAGAATATTCTTGGATTCGACCACTGTTGGTATGTGAGAAAGCTAGGCAGTAGCTTTTCGTGGGTAGCTGGTTCTTTCTAGGTTTCTTCCGCGTTCTTCCTCCACAATTAATACTAGTTTCCATGTATAGCCAGTCGTGTGCTGAAAACGTACGCTAAACCCTACAACAATAACGTCAACAAACATATATATAACACAGAGCTGCAAACGGCAGTTAACTCTCATCGACCTGAGTCTTACTGAGATCAGAGCGTGAAAAAGAATTGTAGTATAATCAAACTAATGCAAAGAAATTACTCACATACATACACTACCTAGCTACATACATTATTTATTGAAAATTATAATAGAAGCGGCTGACAATGCCGATAAAAAAGGATATGTAATAAGGGTTTAAGGCTTGTATGCACAAATTTAATATGACTCTCACCGTCCTAATGACAAAAAAATATCATAAAACATTAAATACACAACTTGGACCACAACAGGTCGATATTTTTAGATAGCTCTATAAAATAAAAGCTTAAGAATAGTATTCACGTGACCAGAGAAGTCAATGGCGGTTTATAGCAAAAGAAGGTTAGTCACCCTATCCTGAACTTATAAGAGCATTTTTCAGATGGAAAAGTCATATTTGACGACATGTAAATATCGCCGTGCAATCATTGGCCATTTTTCCATGCCAATCAAAATAAATGTCATCCAAGCCGTTTTTGAGACAGTCTGTATGCATTAAAATCACATGTATGTTATGAATGGCGAGCACTTCTTCATTAGCATCCATATTAGTTTATCATTATCATGCGCAACGGAGTTACTATAGAAAGTGTACCTGCCTCATATCAATCAAACTTTTTCCCCTCACAAGTACGATATTTATATATTCATGTTCATTTTGCAGCTATATATTTAAACACCGCTTTCACAAATATATCCATATCTTCAATCAGTAAAATATAATAGCTGAAGAACTGACACCATATACTGAGGTTAAGAAAACTGACAGGCACCAATTTGCGAATATATCCTCTGCCACCTGATGCTACCGACATTCATTGATTGGTAACATTGTACCGTAAAACAAAATACATGCATATTTTCGCTCACATAGTATAGCAAGGTATTTTAGTACACACGAGTTCGTGACAAGTGAAAGCGATTGAAAAGTAACTCAAAGTCATCAAACACAATCGTTCCATTTATAGTTGATACACACGACAGGGCAAAAGCTAAAAGCCCAACCCTATAAGTATTGGTACACTATGCTTTCCATGTACAATCTGTTGCATGATAAGATAGGGCAAATATTCGCTTTGAACTTATTTTGAATTTTGAGCTCTTTTCTCTAGCTAAATATGTGCTTTGCTAAGGAAGATCAATGCATAACTGACAAGGAATAATTGTATCCGAAAATACACTTTGTATCTGTGTTCCTAGTTGTTACCAATTTAAAAAACCTTCCTTAAAACACTGTGTAGCCGATTCATGGCTATATTATCAAACTGCCTAACTCACCAAGAATATATTATTATTATTATATTATTATTTTTCATTGCCATACATTTAAGTTCCAATACGGGCAACCCATTTAATGCCATATGCTCAAACTGGTTTCCCTTTCATTGCCATAAATTGCCATTAAAATGCCATTTAAATTGCCAATTTCACCAGGTTGTACCGTGTACTAAATATACTCATGTAATGTGTGGGTTGTGCTTAGACAATGTAGTGAATACACTCATGTACAGTGTGGGGTGTACTTAGACAATGTAGTAACTATACTCATGTAATGTGTGGGTTGTACGTAACAATGTAGTAAATATAGTCATGTAATCTATTTTGCACATACATAATATAGTAAATATACTCTAATGTATTGAAACCGAATGAGTGAAACAAAAGAACAAATTCTTACGACGTGAAACGACGCAGCAATCTTACATATCTAAGACAGTAACAAATACACATGCTTTGGTAGATTAGTTTTGTCACATGCAAATAAAAGCACAGCAAGTCTGAGATAAGGTCAAAACGCTTTCGAGATTTGAAAATTCCTTCCTCAAGGTACAACTAAAGATTAACTTGATCTATTTGCATACTGTTTTATTACTGACACTACAAATAAAGAATACAATGTTAGTATATTCCATGATCTATTTGCATACTGTTTTATTACTGACACTACACATAAAGAATACAATGTTAGTATATTCCATGATCTATTTGCATACTGTTTTATTACTGACACTACACATAAAGAATACAATGTTAGTATATTCCATGATCTATTTGCATATTGTTTTATTACTGACACTACAAATAAAGAATACAATGTTAGTATAGTCCATGATCTATTAGCATACTGTTTTATTACTGACACTACAAATAAAGAATACAATGTTAGTATATTCCATGATCTATTTGCATACTGTTTTATTACTGACACTACAAATAAAGAATACAATGTTAGTATATTCCATGATGTACTTGCATATTGTTTTATTACTGACACTACACATAAAGAATACAATGTTAGTATATTCCATGATCTATTTGCATATTGTTTTATTACTGACACTACAAATAAAGAATACAATGTTAGTATAGTCCATGATCTATTAGCATACTGTTTTATTACTGACACTACAAATAAAGAATACAATGTTAGTATATTCCATGATCTATTTGCATACTGTTTTATTACTGACACTACAAATAAAGAATACAATGTTAGTATATTCCATGATCTATTTGCATACTGTTTTATTACTGACACTACAAATAAAGAATACAATGTTAGTATATTCCATGATCTATTTGCATATTGTTTTATTACTGACACTACAAATAAAGAATACAATGTTAGTATATTCCATGATCTATTTGCATACTGTTTTATTACTGACACTACAAATAAAGAATACAATGTTAGTATATTCCATGATCTATTAGCATACTGTTTTATTACTGACACTACAAATAAAGAATACAATGTTAGTATATTCCATGATCTATTTGCATACTGTTTTATTACTGACACTACACATAAAGAATACAATGTTAGTATATTCCATGATCTATTTGCATACTGTTTTATTACTGACACTACAAATAAAGAATACAATGTTAGTATATTCCATGATCTATTTGCATACTGTTTTATTACTGACACTACAAATAAAGAATACAATGTTAGTATATTCCATGATCTATTTGCATATTGTTTTATTACTGACACTACAAATTAAGAATACAATGTTAGTATATTCCATGATCTATTTGCATACTGTTTTATTACTGACACTACAAATAAAGAATACAATGTTAGTATATTCCATGATCTATTAGCATACTGTTTTATTACTGACACTACAAATAAAGAATACAATGTTAGTATATTCCATGATCTATTAGCATACTGTTTTATTACTGACACTACACATAAAGAATACAATGTTAGTATATTCCATGATCTATTTGCATACTGTTTTATTACTGACACTACACATAAAGAATACAATGTTAGTATATTCCATGATCTATTTGCATACTGTTTTATTACTGACACTACACATAAAGAATACAATGTTAGTATATTCCATGATCTATTTGCATACTGTTTTATTACTGACACTACACATAAAGAATACAATGTTAGTATATTCCATGATCTATTTGCATACTGTTTTATTACTGACACTACAAATAAAGAATACAATGTTAGTATATTCCATGATCTATTTGCATACTGTTTTATTACTAACACTACACATAAAGAATACAATGTTAGTATAGTCCATGATCTATTTGCGTACTGTTTTATTACTGATACTACACATAAAGAATACAATGTTAGTATATTCCATGATCTATTTGCGTACTGTTTTATTACTGACACTACACATAAAGAATACAATGTTAGTATATTCCATGATCTATTTGCATATTGTTTTATTACTGACACTACACATAAAGAATACAATGTTAGTATATTCCATGATCTATTTGCATACTGTTTTATTACTGACACTACACATAAAGAATATAATGTTAGTATATTCCATGATCTATTTGCATATTGTTTTATTACTGACACTACACATAAAGAATACAATGTTAGTATAGTCCACGATCTATTTGCATATTGTTTCATTACTGACACTACACATAAAGAATACAATGTTAGTATAGTCCACGATCTATTTGCATATTGTTTTATTACTGACACTACACATAAAGAATACAATGTTAGTATAGTCCACGATCTATTTGCATATTGTTTTATTACTGACACTACAAATAAAGAATACAATGTTAGTATATTCCATGATCTATTAGCATACTGTTTTATTACTGACACTACACATAAAGAATACAATGTTAGTATATTCCATGATCTATTTGCATATTGTTTTATTACTGAAATTACACATAAAGAATACAATGTTAGTATATTCCATGATCTATTTGCATACTGTTTTATTACTGAAATTACACATAAAGAATACAATGTTAGTATATTCCATGATCTATTTGCATACTGTTTTATTACTGACACTACACATAAAGAATACAATGTTAGTATATTCCATGATCTATTTGCATACTGTTTTATTACTGACACTACACATAAAGAATACAATGTTAGTATATTCCATGATCTATTTGCATATTGTTTTATTACTGACACTACACATAAAGAATACAATGTTAGTATATTCCATGATCTATTTGCATATTGTTTTATTACTGACACTACACATAAAGAATACAATGTTAGTATATTCCATGATCTATTTGCATATTGTTTTATTACTGAAATTACACATAAAGAATACAATGTTAGTATATTCCATGATCTATTTGCATACTGTTTTATTACTGACACTACACAGAAAGAATACAATGTTAGTATATTCCATGATCTATTTGCATATTGTTTTATTACTGACACTACACATAAAGAATACAATGTTAGTATATTCCATGATCTATTTGCATACAGTTATATTACTGAAACTACACATAAAGAATACAATGTTAGTATATTCCATGATCTATTTGCATATTGTTTTATTACTGACACTACACATAAAGAATACAATGTTAGTATATTCCATGATCTATTTGCATACTGTTTTATTACTGAAACTACACATAAAGAATACAATGTTAGTATATTCCATGATCTATTTGCATATTGTTTTATTACTGACACTACACATAAAGAATACAATGTTAGTATATTCCATGATCTATTTGCATACTGTTTTATTACTGACACTACAAATAAAGAATACAATGTTAGTATATTCCATGATCTATTTGCATACTGTTTTATTACTGACACTACAAATAAAGAATACAATGTTAGTATATTCCATGATCTATTTGCATATTGTTTTATTACTGACACTACAAATAAAGAATACAATGTTAGTATATTCCATGATCTATTTGCATACTGTTTTATTACTGACACTACAAATAAAGAATACAATGTTAGTATATTCCATGATCTATTAGCATACTGTTTTATTACTGACACTACAAATAAAGAATACAATGTTAGTATATTCCATGATCTATTAGCATACTGTTTTATTACTGACACTACACATAAAGAATACAATGTTAGTATATTCCATGATCTATTTGCATACTGTTTTATTACTGACACTACACATAAAGAATACAATGTTAGTATATTCCATGATCTATTTGCATACTGTTTTATTACTGACACTACACATAAAGAATACAATGTTAGTATATTCCATGATCTATTTGCATACTGTTTTATTACTGACACTACACATAAAGAATACAATGTTAGTATATTCCATGATCTATTTGCATACTGTTTTATTACTGACAATACAAATAAAGAATACAATGTTAGTATATTCCATGATCTATTTGCATACTGTTTTATTACTAACACTACACATAAAGAATACAATGTTAGTATAGTCCATGATCTATTTGCGTACTGTTTTATTACTGATACTACACATAAAGAATACAATGTTAGTATATTCCATGATCTATTTGCGTACTGTTTTATTACTGACACTACACATAAAGAATACAATGTTAGTATATTCCATGATCTATTTGCATACTGTTTTATTACTGACACTACACATAAAGAATACAATGTTAGTATATTCCATGATCTATTTGCATACTGTTTTATTACTGACACTACACATAAAGAATACAATGTTAGTATATTCCATGATCTATTTGCATACTGTTTTATTACTGACAATACAAATAAAGAATACAATGTTAGTATATTCCATGATCTATTTGCATACTGTTTTATTACTAACACTACACATAAAGAATACAATGTTAGTATAGTCCATGATCTATTTGCGTACTGTTTTATTACTGATACTACACATAAAGAATACAATGTTAGTATATTCCATGATCTATTTGCGTACTGTTTTATTACTGACACTACACATAAAGAATACAATGTTAGTATATTCCATGATCTATTTGCATATTGTTTTATTACTGACACTACACATAAAGAATACAATGTTAGTATATTCCATGATCTATTTGCATACTGTTTTATTACTGACACTACACATAAAGAATACAATGTTAGTATATTCCATGATCTATTTGCATACTGTTTTATTACTGACACTACACATAAAGAATACAATGTTAGTATAGTCCACGATCTATTTGCATATTGTTTTATTACTGACACTACAAATAAAGAATACAATGTTAGTATATTCCATGATCTATTAGCATACTGTTTTATTACTGACACTACACATAAAGAATACAATGTTAGTATATTCCATGATCTATTTGCATATTGTTTTATTACTGAAATTACACATAAAGAATACAATGTTAGTATATTCCATGATCTATTTGCATACTGTTTTATTACTGACACTACACATAAAGAATACAATGTTAGTATATTCCATGATCTATTTGCATATTGTTTTATTACTGACACTACACATAAAGAATACAATGTTAGTATATTCCATGATCTATTAGCATACTGTTTTATTACTGACACTACAAATAAAGAATACAATGTTAGTATATTCCATGATCTATTTGCATATTGTTTTATTACTGACACTACACATAAAGAATACAATGTTATTATATTCCATGATCTATTTGCATATTGTTTTATTACTGACACTACACATAAAGAATACAATGTTAGTATATTCCATGATCTATTTGCATATTGTTTTATTACTGACACTACACATAAAGAATACAATGTTAGTATATTCCATGATCTATTTGCATATTGTTTTATTACTGACACTACACATAAAGAATACAATGTTAGTATATTCCATGATCTATTTGCATATTGTTTTATTACTGACACTACACATAAAGAATACAATGTTAGTATATTCCATGATCTATTTGCATACTGTTATATTACTGAAACTACACATAAAGAATACAATGTTAGTATATTCGATGATCTATTTGCATATTGTTTTATTACTGACACTACACATAAAGAATACAATGTTAGTATATTCCATGATCTATTTGCATATTGTTTTATTACTGACACTACACATAAAGAATACAATGTTAGTATATTCCATGATCTATTTGCATATTGTTTTATTACTGACACTACACATAAAGAATACAATGTTAGTATATTCCATGATCTATTTGCATATTGTTTTATTACTGACACTACACATAAAGAATACAATGTTAGTATATTCCATGATCTATTTGCATACTGTTATATTACTGAAACTACACATAAAGAATACAATGTTAGTATATTCCATGATCTATTTGCATATTGTTTTATTACTGACACTACACATAAAGAATACAATGTTAGTATATTCCATGATCTATTTGCATACTGTTTTATTACTGAAACTACACATAAAGAATACAATGTTAGTATATTCCATGATCTATTTGCATATTGTTTTATTACTGACACTACACATAAAGAATACAATGTTAGTATATTCCATGATCTATTTGCATATTGTTTTATTACTGACACTACACAAAAAGAATACAATGTTAGTATATTCCATGATCTATTTGCATATTGTTTTATTACTGACACTACACATAAAGAATACAGTGTTTGTATATTCCATGATCTATTTGCATATTGTTTTATTACTGACACTACACATAAAGAATACAATGTTAGTATATTCCATGATCTATTTGCATATTGTTTTATTACTGAAATTACACATAAAGAATACAATGTTAGTATATTCCATGATCTATTTGCATACTGTTTTATTACTGACACTACACATAAAGAATACAATGTTAGTATAGTCCACGATCTATTTGCATACTGTTTTATTACTGACACTACACATAAAGAATACAATGTTAGTATATTCCATGATCTATTTGCATACTGTTTTATTACTGACACTACACATAAAGAATACAATGTTAGTATATTCCATGATCTATTTGCATATTGTTTTATTACTGAAATTACACATAAAGAATACAATGTTAGTATATTCCATGATCTATTTGCATATTGTTTTATTACTGACACTACACATAAAGAATACAATGTTAGTATATTCCATGATCTATTTGCATATTGTTTTATTACTGAAATTACACATAAAGAATACAATGTTAGTATATTCCATGATCTATTTGCATACTGTTTTATTACTGACACTACACATAAAGAATACAATGTTAGTATATTCCATGATCAATTTGCATACTGTTTTATTACTGACACTACACATAAAGAATACAATGTTAGTATAGTCCATGATCTATTTGCATACTGTTTTATTACTGACACTACAAATAAAGAATACAATGTTAGTATATTCCATGATCTATTTGCGTACTGTTTTATTACTGACACTACACATAAAGAATACAATGTTAGTATATTCCATGATCTATTTGCATACTGTTTTATTACTGACACTACAAATAAAGAATACAATGTTAGTATATTCCATGATCTATTTGCGTACTGTTTTATTACTGACACTACACATAAAGAATACAATGTTAGTATATTCCATGATCTATTTGCATACTGTTTTATTACTGACACTACAGATAAAGAATACAATGTTAGTATAGTCCATGATCTATTTGCATACTGTTTTATTACTGACACTACACATAAAGAATACAATGTTAGTATATTCCATGATCTATTTGCATACTGTTTTATTACTGACACTACACATAAAGAATACAATGTTAGTATATTCCATGATCTATTTGCATATTGTTTTATTACTGACACTACACATAAAGAATACAATGTTAGTATATTCCATGATCTATTTGCATACTGTTTTATTACTGACACTACACATAAAGAATACAATGTTAGTATAGTCCATGATCTATTTGCATACTGTTTTATTACTGACACTACACATAAAGAATACAATGTTAGTATAGTCCATGATCTATTTGCATACTGTTTTATTACTGACACTACACATAAAGAATACAATGTTAGTATATTCCATGATCTATTTGCATATTGTTTTATTACTGACACTACACATAAAGAATACAATGTTAGTATATTCCATGATCTATTTGCATACTGTTTTATTACTGACACTACACATAAAGAATACAATGTTAGTATATTCCATGATCTATTTGCATATTGTTTTATTACTGACACTACACATAAAGAATACAATGTTAGTATATTCCATGATCTATTTGCATACTGTTTTATTACTGAAACTACACATAAAGAATACAATGTTAGTATATTCCATGATGTACTTGCATATTGTTCTGCTACTGTATGTATGTACTGTTTCGATTCTTTGGTGTTAAAGTATATTACAGACAGAATCAAAAACAATTTTATAACGATGATACACTTTAGCCCGAAGAGGATTTTGCGGTATGTGAAGGATTGCCAGAACTCGTTTTTCTTAGTATTTTGTTCATTTTTTTATAGTTCTCTGCACCCTACAAGTAAAATCAGTTACATAGTCAAAGACATTAATTTTGGAACCTTTATGTTAAAGTAATTTCCTTATATAACGACAATGGTCCACGGAGAGAAGACCTAGTTTGAACGGAGTAAAACCTACAAATATTGAACTGACAGCTAACAAAAACACACGAGTAACATCATGCAAATCTTTTTCTGTCTCAAAGCAATATCATCACTAATAGTTTTCAACGTTTGATGAAGTCTTTCCAGAATTCCTAGTTCGGGTTATATGCATAAGTCTTAAAATACCAGATACAAAATCCATGCCTAACTTGTTGGAAATATTCCAATATTGTATCAGAAAACGGACAAACCAAACAAATTGTAAAATCTAACAAATAATTTATTTCGTTACAAGAAAAATTGAACATTTAATTGGAACGTACAATATTGCGAATACTATACCAAAATAACGCTAAAGGTTCTAGGACAAGTCTAAAAGTAAAGAGTATTCCAAATGAATTACATTAATGTTTCGCATGCATTCCAATCAGAAGAGTGCTAATGTACCAATAATCTTGACTGTACCTATGTGGTCTTGGTATTTCACAATAATTTTATATATGTATTTGAATGAATTCCGAATAATCCCAAAATAATCGGTAAATACAAAAGCACTTGCAATTCCAAGGACTTATTTAAACAAATAAATCATATCACATTATAAATGAACACAACTGAGACTAATTCAACAAAAGCTGATGTTAAGATAAGAATTAATGATTTTGTCTTAAACAACCCTCCATAGTAATCTAAGATACAATAGGATGGCTCCGATTATTGTCAGTTTCAATGTAAATTTCCAAGAAATCGTAAACAAGGTCATATCTTGATTTAAATGTCGGAAGTAAATTGACAGAAATCATGACGTGCAAGGGGCAAAACATTGTCATAAACACAAATTCAACTAAACCTAATCTCTACAAACGATCATTGTATTAAAATATATCTACAGTTGTGAACAGAAGTTAGCTATGATGCATTTAAAATGTACAATCATGGACAAAGTGTCAAGGCAGATTATAAATATAGATGACAGCTTAAAATGTTACCTATGATAAAACTTGGTCAGGTATGGGAATATATTTTTGAAAGAAAGTGCCTCTAGAAATCGTGTTGCGTCACATATTATTATATAAACGTATTGCATGCCTTACTTGATCATAGGTAATAAATCGTCACCGGCAGCCGTTATTCTGCAAAATTGTTCGTTAAATGGAGGAATAAATATGAAGACGAGCCTTGCGTATCTTCTGATAATTTTTTCTTATCATTTCACAAGTTGTACACTCTTTTAAAACTTATCGACAAGGGTTATACGTCTGCATATTAAAGTAATACTGGTGTTTGCCGGACCAAAGAAACGTGTTGGTTTCATTGCAATAGTTCCACCTTGACCTCATAGAAAATAATGGTATTATTCGGTTGTTTAATTTGCTGTTCATAGCAATCAGATATAACATACACTTTCATCTTACAGTAAGTGAAATGTAAAATAAAAGATAAAGGTTTTGTCTCAGACTTATTAAAAATTTATTTCTTAAAACGTGACCTATGGAAATGTAATTGTTGCCTTACTTTAATCACGGGCATAACATTTAATATAATATTAATGAGATGATCAGTGCAATCGTCCATGCTAGTTTCGAAATCTTAGAATTGTTTTCGGTCTAATCTACAATTTTAAGAACCAATTCTTTTTCTCTGTCTGTCCTAAATTCGGTCTTAAATTGGCAATTTAAGTTGTACTTTAATTTCTGGCTTGATTATCTAAATTTCCTGATATAGTATAATCACAGCTTAATTCCGCATCAGTTTCAGATACTTTTTATTTATTTTAATTTCCTCAGTATCACAGCTTAATTCCGCATCAGTTTCAGATACTTTTTATTTATTTTAATTTCCTCAGTATGATACAAATTTCAGAGATTTTGTAAATTTCTTCCTAATTCCGTTGCAGTTCTGGATTTGTTTAGTTTTTACATTCAGTTTAAGCGATAAGAAGATGATACTGTTTTGTGGTTCATGGCATTCTGAGATTTATTCATAAATTTAATGTCGGTTTAATCGCTATTAACATTAAATTCTTTTTTTTGTCTTCGCTAAGTTCAGGGTCGATTTCGGTAACTTTATATTTTAGTCTCTAGCACTGGAATAAATATTCGGTTTACAATTTGCTGTCGAAGTCATATTCCACGCCAGTTTTATAATTTCAATATGAATTTGATAAAATTGTTTAGGTTGCTGATTTGAAAGCCTAGGATGGTTACGACAGTACAATGGAGGCCAAATTAAAGACACAAATATATTTTGTCTGCACAAAAGATTTCAGTGCATGTTTCACTGAAGCAAAAGTGGAATTTGTCCTTTATGAAATAGTTATATAAATGCATACGTTAAACATTCTTCTTTGCTCCGATATGGGTTATGAATATTTTAAATATCTAGTATGTTTTAAATCTAAAGCGTAAAAAGAAATATACTACTGTCAACAAACATCCTTCATTTCTGTGTTATAATAACAAGAGAAAAAGCATATCAACTTGTGAATCGCCATTGAGATTGTTATATGATTTTATCTTTGGTTCTGTTTGTGTATCTGTGCCCATGTTTGGTACCTGTTATGTTTTCAGTTATCATTTTATGTATTTATTGACATGTTTTGATGTCTGTGTGTTAATATGGCTAAATATTCAAAATATGTGTTATACAGATAAAGATTACATGTCGGGTAACAAAACTGAATTTACACATACATACTTTAATCAATTTAAAATATAATTCAATCTCCGATCTTAAGCACGATATGATAGATGGCTCTCGTTCTCAAATCATGCCGTATTGCTTTGAAAATGGCTACTAAGTAAGACAATGTATCCTTCTTGGTCGTTGAAACAACTCTGAAATATGCAGCACTACATCTATGTTTACTGGTGCATGTAAACTGTGGTTTACATCGATGTTGTGGATGCATATGAATGTATAAAGGCTGTTTCAAACCAGATTTGAAATGTTTTAATTTTGATCTTAGTGATATTTTGGAACCGAGAGAAAGACAATCTTTATTCCTAGTTTACGAGGCAGCAGATTAAACATTTTATAATCAATTTGCAATGATATAATAAAGGTTTTTCCAATAGTTAAAATTAAATAGAACATAGTTTCTGCTGGAATGATTTGAAGTCATTAGGCAACCATAGATGGTGTGATTACAAAGAACGCACGTAAACCATATACCGTACAGCATTTGAATAACTCTGTTATAACAGGTATTGTACATTACAATTTTAATTTTGAAACTGCAGGATTTACACGTGTCTGTTTGTGACACATATATTAGAATTATATCCCGTTCTGTAACTCCAGCATTTGCATGACTCTGTAATAGGGAATAATGACATTCGTTGCAACTACATCTGTTGCATGAGTATGTGTGTATACGGGCATATGAACAGTAGCACGTTTTGTAGCTACATCATTTGCATGAGTATATATTAAATGGTATGGGAATAATAACATTCTTTGTAACTACATCTTATTGCCAAAACTGTTGGAAATACGGGCGTTTTAATAAAAGCGTTTGTTTAAAAACTACAGCATTTGCACTATCTGTTATATTCCGATGCGGGAATAATATCGAGTTTTGTAGATACAAATTTGTAAGACTCTATTTGAGGTATACGTGCTTGTGCATAACACAATCAACGTTAGTATTTATATCATGGGAAGAAGACCTCTATTTTACGTTTCATGATCTGTCTTTCTACGGCATCAGTTTGTTACAAGCACGATTTATAACTGAGTTTGTGGAATAAGGCTATCGTATTATGGGAATATGGTTTGTAGACATATATAACTTAAGGATTTGTATCATTGGCAGAAGACCTCCAGTTTACGTTTAATGTTCTGTATTTCTACGGCATCAGTTTGTTACGAATATGATTTATAACTGAATCTGAGGTTGCAGAATAAGGCCATCGTATTAGCAGAATATGTTTTGCTGAAATACATGTTTGAGTTTTGAAAGAAAATAGTACAAGGCATCAAATCTGTGTAAACTTCTACGTAGCAAAGACGAATCACAGCTGACATGCAAAAGAAGCATCGAATTTGGAGGCAACTGTTGTTTTCTAGCCGCCCATGTCTCGTATTTTTAGCTTTTGTCGCTTAGAAGACTGACGTTGTATAATGGCTACAACGTCTTTTTACATTTATCTTCTAAGTTTTTTACGCCTCTTCACTGTTTAATTAAAGACAATAAAGTTTTATTCAAATGGCTTCAATTATCGTTATTAGTTTTAGTTGTAGTTATTGAAAAATATGTTATCTTATGTAGGTGATATTTACCTGGCATGTCAGACGGATAAGAGCAGTAAACATGATATTTACCTGATATGACAGAGCGATGAGGGACGTAAGCGTAATACTAACCTGATCGGACAGACCGATGAGGGCAGTTACAATGTTAACATTTGCCATTTTGTATCATAGATAAACTTCATTAACATACCTGAATTATAAATGTCATAGGCAGCACTCAATAACAACCAGATAAATGTGGTTTAGTGATCAATATAAAAATTTATTTTATTACACTCCTAAAAGTAGCCACTATCAATGATATTAAAACACACCTGTTCTAAATCTACGTAATACGTGTCTCACTTACTAACTATGCCTTACAAACAAAAATGTTTATTTTTAATTTCTTGCAGTTGTATTTGATCATAGTTTTTTCTTAATGGATATAGGTATGCGTAAAATTCCGAATCAACCATTTGTTCAGTGGAGTTATTAGGGAATTGGGGTTGATTAAAATAAAATAATCGTTTTTAAAATATGTGTTGATGGAAGCAGAGTATAAAGATTAGGTCTGGGATTTTATGCTACAGCAACATCATATTAGTTTATTTTGCAGCTCTTGGTTTCCGTGAAACCTATGAGCAAAGGCCAATGTAATTAGTGATGTACTGCTTTAGGAACGACATACCGGAAGTATTGACACTATAACGAACAATTTCAGGCCTACAAATGACAATATAGGGCCAAAACTGATCTCTCAGTACACAGGCTGTAGACCATAATTGAAAAATTGTTATCTTTGCTTTATCCTTTTATCATCAGGTTAGCAAATGTAAGTGCTCGTCAGTATGTATGGGTGTTGTTTTGTAGGTCCGGTGCTGGTGACTAAGGTTGTTTGATGACTAGTACGCTTGGATGTTGATGATTAAGGCGGTGCATTAGTCAGTAGGGATGGATGCTGATAAGTAGACGTAGTTGTTGGTTTGAAAGACAGTGTGTTTGTTGGTGAGTGAGAATGTTAGATAGAATCAAACATCTGGTTTATTCCCATGTTCACAAGGCAGTCAAAAATTGTAAAATCATTGGACACTTAAACAATATAATCCCCTTGTGGCGAAATAATATTTTTAACGTTTGGACCATTATATCATTGCCATAGTGCCAATTGTTTTAGGTGAAAGCCACCTGTTACACGTTTTATTTTCGCAAATGTGGCCCCAAACCGTCCCATTAAGCAATGACAAATCTAAATAGAGTATATAGCTCGATCCATTGTAGAGGTGGGTTATATCGTTGTAGGATGCATGTGTTTTTGTGTGCGTGCGTGTGCGTTTGAGAGCGAGTGATAAATGCAATATTTTTAGAAACTGACATGGGAAGATTGGTAGCAATAATGACTGAATGAATAAATGTTAGTTTCTTGACCCAGACAGTCAAAATGTTCAGTTTCTCCCTACGAAAGTTTAGAAACATTATGCTTGTCTAGACTGATATATTGGGTATGCTAGTCTAGACTGATATATTGGGTATCTAAGTCTAGACTGATATATTGGGTATGTTATTCTAGACTGATATATTGTGTATGCTAGTCTAGACTGATATATTGGGTATGCTAGTATAGACTGATATATTGGGTATGCTAGTCTAGACTGATATATTGGGTATGTTAGTCTAGACTGATATATTGGGTATGCTATATCTTAGTTTAGACTGATATATTTTGTATGTTAGTCTAGACTGATATATTGGGTGTGCTAGTCTAGACTGATATATTGGGTATGGTAGCCGTGACCCCTATCTGGGCATTCTTATTTTAGACCTCATCTAATATATGCTGGCCTTGACCCTTGTTTTAGGCAAGTCAGTCTATACCCTTAACTAAGGCATGTTTGACATGATCCAAGCAGCCTGATGTACGTTAATCAAGGCCACTAATAAACTCGTACATTGGGTGATATGGGCCACGGAAGCATGCCGCAGACACCTGTTCAGAGAATTAAAAATTATTGACATATTTTCAAACAAAGTATAAATACGTATTTGGATTAATTTCAATTTAGTGTCGCTTTTAAATCCATAAAAAGGGAATATATATATATATATATATATAAGCAGCAGGTGTGCTAAACAGACCGTTTTCCATACCAAAAAAGAAGAAGCCTTCAACCGTGGAAGGTATTAATCTGTAGATCTCTCTGCATCGATTAAACACTATGTCACCGCGTAAGTGTTTATCGTTGAAAATCGCAGATTTTTCATCCATAGGATTTCAGTAGATGATCTGTCCTGTGTTTACTGTTCAAAAACATACAGAGAAGAATTAATCATATACGTGATAATATATGGCAAACGTATAAGAGGCTCAGATTACTAGATTAACCGTATATACGATCTAATCCTATTCGATATCGTTTTCCAGGGTCAGATAAATTTATCGTTACAAATGCGTGGGGGTCGCCTGGGCATGACTAAATAAATTTCTGAATTTGTTATAGTTCATGTCGCCGTTGCATCAAGTTTGAAAAATATTTCTGAGTGTACGAGTATCAATCCCGTTAAATACCGCTAAAACATTACAATTATCTCGGATCATTTTTTTGGAATTTGTCTGTATAGTTGAGTGACATATATCACATCTGCATTTTTATGTCGTGCGCGGGAAAATATCCTGGCAGGATTTTTTTGTTTATCTAATATCATATCATAATATACGACAAAGTTGTTAACGCTGGAATCGATATCATCGACGGAATGTGCTTCATCAATTTATGTAATAAAATTAGTTATATCCTCTCCAGTTATCTCCGAGGCGCTCTCGTTATAATCCTTTAGCACTTGATAACAATGCTGATCATCCAAATACAATTTATCTCATTTCTTCCATTTCATAATCAAGTTAAGTAACAGTTGTGTTTTACCGCCCCCCCTCCCCCCATGGTCCAATACTTATCATCATGATTGAGTTAGGCAACATAACATGATGTTTGACAGGTACTCGTTTTTTAACTCTGAAAAGTCCGTAATTTCCAATAGATATAACATAACTAGTATTATGAATTTTTATTGTGTGAAATGTAAAGATCATACACAAACAATTGATCCACTTCCATCATAACAGAAAATAATAGAAAAGCTGTCACTGGCAGGTGTGCACGTTGTGGTATAATAAAATTCACATTTGTTATAAAAAGGTGGTGATATCGTGACCAAGTTAACAAAACTCGCTGGAACACAGTGGGCGAAGTATCCAGGAGGAAAACACCTGCCAGGATATAGTTACTGTGGACCAGGAACTAGATTAGATATCAGACTTGATGACCAGGATCAACCTCGTCCGGGTGAATATCCAATAAATGCTATCGATGAAGCATGTCGTATTCACGATATCGCATATCTTAGGAAAGATCTCGAACAGCTTCATCTCGCGGATATAAAATTGATCCACGCGCTAAATTTTATTCCGGATAAATCCTTTAGAGAAAAATTAGCTTCCTGGATAATAAATAAAGTGAATTAAATGATTGGATTTGGTATTTAATATGGAATCAATATATTATTCTCCAACTGGATACTATAAAGGTAAATCAGCGATTTATAAACTCACGAGCGCGGCTAAGGTTACAAATGTAATAGCAGCGGATTGGTTATCCAAGCAGGCTATATGGCAAATTTATCTATCGCGCCCAACGAAAATTCAATATGCATCGTTCGATGTTAATACCTCAAATATAGTCCATCAGGCTGATATATTTTTTCTGCCGCATGACACTGTCAATAAACGTCTTTACGAATACGCGTTTACGGTAGTTGACATTGTAAGCAGATACAAAGAAGCTGACCGTTATCAACGATGACTTCTTCTGAAATTGCCTCCGCGTTGAAGAGAATTTATCTTCGAGGTCCTCTACGATGGCAAAATCTCATTCAGGTTGATCCGAGCAAGGAATTTCAAGGTGAGGTATCATCAACGATAAAACAACATAATACTACGATACGACGAGGACATACTGCAATCCGTCGTGATCAGGCAGTTGTTGAGCAGTTTAACATAACTCTCGTAGATAGTCTGTATTTATGTCTTCGTAGTGATCAACATTATTTTTTAGCCAACAATGAGGAGACTCTCCGACAATTGGTGGTGGTTGACCATGATCGCCGCGTATTACCACGGCGGTGTTTTTCTTTAGCAACCAACCAATAAATGTTTTTAATAACTCTAACGGCACTGTATCGATTTCATCCCACATAATTATCCGTGGAATATATTTTGTTCCCATTCTTTCGGGAGACCACTCAGTTCCACTCCATCGAAAGAAACTATGGTACGTACAAGCGTTAACTCCTCTGGATTTTATCTCACGTGCAAGACGATGAGTAGGAGTAAGCACGATCATTTCAATGGTTTTTGTAAATACATCCTCCTGGACCGTTCAGTTAAACCGTTTTATCCTGAGTTATCGAATTGTACACAGAAGGACACGATGATAGTTCCATATAGTTACCCCTGCAGTAATTATCTTCGATGAGTTCATCAAGTTGTTCCGTGTAATCGTGTAGTTTTTCTGTTCGACATAAATCTCCGTTCGTCCTTACGAACTGGTCATATCCTCCTTCTTCACTCTTAAACAACCATACTTAAATAGGATCTGTTTTATTGATCTCGTAGATAGCGTCGAATATATCCCCGTGATAATATTTTACCGTTCGTGATACATGAAACACTCGCACTGAAATGCTCCATGCATGAAAGTTATGATTGATGATTTCAATCGGAGCTCCACTTGATTTATAATTTGATTCATATTAAACATCTCCGGTAAGTGTTTTAACTGTAATCGGAAATTTTAATTTCTTTTCTAACTTGATAACATCGTTTATCGACGTTCCTGTTTGTTTAACGAATTCATTCTCCCCACTCAGATATGCTTGATTTTCTCAGTTTTGTTAAAACATTTCCTCGTTGGGCATTTTGAAAATGTTCTACGACTCGTTCTGCAATGCAGTTTAACACACTTGAAACTTTCATCCTGGGGAGTTTTTTCACATCAGGAATATTTATCGGATAAAGCCCATAAGTCAGCGCTGTCACAGGATACGCTCGATAATAATGTACCTGTTATCAATTTCAATTAATGTACCCGATTTAGTTTTCTCAGTCACGATGACCGGTTTTCTCGTCGAATCTAGCACACGTTCACGATGATTATATACTCGCCAAGTTCGTCCGTCGCCGTGTTTTTCAAATCGTTCATAAATTTTACTGTATTTTACTTGGAATACATACCGGGTATTTTCAAAATTTATCCTCGATAATATATCCTTGGCACGAGAATCATTCATCGGGTAATCGAAACGAGAAACTCAAAACGTCAAAAATACATATCCTGCACCATCGTTTTTAAATTCATATTTGGAACGTCGAATACTATTTTTAATCGCTGATAGCCACGTGGGGAACTTTCTTTTACCGTCCAGGTTAAATACCGCTCTCCGACGGGTGTTGATTTCAAGTTCGGGAAATGTAAATATTTCACAATGTTGCTTTCAAGATAAAGTAAATTTAAATAAAACAATATTTATTGATATATGCACAACTGTAATTGGCTACCCGTTGGTTCAACTACTAGTTGCGGTAAATTCTGCAGAAAAGAGTTCTCTGGGAATCATATGAGAAATATCCATCGAGGAAGCTCAGGTCTACAACCATGTATCAACTGTGGTATTGGATTACGAGAAAAGACAAGTTTATGTAATCGCTGTGGATTAAAAAATTATACGGCGTTGAAATGGTACTACGAGCATCACAATAAAAACTCTCCGATGCAATCTCCTGTTGATTATCTTAACAGAAAAACCCCATATATTCAAAATAACAATTTAGATAAATAAAATAACATATAAAATATAAAGATTCGCAACGAATACGTCATTCAACCGATCTACATTAACTACGAAGCGTCACGAAATGGAACTGTGCGACATCGGGAACGAAAAGTACCATAGGTTGGATTACTAATATAGGTTATATGATGATTATGGTCGGAGATGGTAAACAACAAAAACATCATTACCTTCACTTATTTATCGTTGAATGTTTTATGGAAGTAATTGGTAACGGTTTCTTAGTTGACCACGTTAATCGAAATAAACTTGATAACCGTGTAGAAAATTGTATCGTATTGATATATTACGAGCGGCGGAAGGTATACATCTGACAGTATATTAAAAAAATTCAACAACAGAGTTTCATTTGCATTTCCGTAATTTTTAAAAAAATATAAAATATTACAATTTAGATTAAAACTATTTTTGTGTTATATAACATGAACATTAAAAAAATATCGACGATCGCCGAACGGATCGAACTAAGTTTTCTGTTAAAAAAATTCGTGAATGTGAAAATTCGAAAGAATTTTTCATCTTTGATTTTCAACGAGAATTTTTACCGCTGGATATAACTTCCCGATATGAAATCGAAGAAGACCGCAGTGGAAGTTGGTACGATGAGTACTGGGATCCTTCCGCTGAAATTTACAACGATGAAACAGGCGATGGGGAAATTTATGATTATTTTCCCGCCTATGATGAATATGACTCCGACGTTGGTGAATATTTCTTTATTCGGAGGCGGAAAAATAAGTTCAGATGAAAATCCAAGGAATTGAATTTTTTAGAAATTAAATAAATAATTATTATATAATGGACAATGAAAATATCGCCAAATTGAAAACCGATTTCGATCATATACAACAATACAACGACAGTAAAATATTTACGAGTGATTATGTGGACGTTGAATACTCAAGATAACTTCAGCGTGATGTCTAAGTTTCCCCCCCCCCCGTACAAGTCAGAATATCGTGTAATGAAAATTCTCATTTGATAGAATCCAATGCGGAGGAATTCGAAAAGAAGTACTTAGAAATTCATTGAATTGAAAATCATAGATGAAAATTCTAAATAATTGAACATCTTCAATGTAAATCCCCTTAAGGGATTTCACTTAAGAAAATTCCTATGAACACGGTTGAGTTGGATATCTGGAAGTAACGGTTCATCAAATTTATCCTCGAAAAACATTTTATTTAATTCTGCATCATCGTGCATTTTTATTTGTCTTCGCGCAGAGATTTTTTATTACGCGTTGATATCATTATAGTGTTTTATTAACCGATCGCTATATTCGTTCTGCTTTCCAATTCTAGCTATTTATAAGTCTTCCGTTTTTATTAGCATGGCAAGTTCGTGTTGGTATTTTTCTTGTGACGATCTCATAGTGGTCTTTTTCTCGTTGTATTTAGTTGTGATATCTTGAGTTGACCCTGAGTTGACTCCGCTCTGTATTTATCTCCGCGATCTTTTCTTGCAGTCTAAAATTCTCCTCGCGGAGTTCTCATTTGTTATACATTTTTGATGTATTGCAGCGCGATATTCTTCGGCGGAGTTCCCTGATGTAGCTGACATCGGTTCCTTTGACCATATTTTATATAACCGCGATAGTCCGATCTTGTAATCGCAGGACACTTCAAGAGCACGTTTGACACCTCTCAACGATAATATTTTTTTTCGTCATCGGAGGTAAGATAAGTCGATGCTCTCATATATAAAGTCGAAGATTTTCATGTCCAAAAAATTTATACTCTGAAATGTTACTCGGAAATTACACTAGGAGTTAGAGGAATAAAAAAATTGTACTCATAAATCACACTCGGAAATTAAACACATATGTAAAAATTGCTTGACTTTTTCATAATATATTTTGTTTTCTCTGAGACCTTTCCTTGGATGAAATTTAAGAATAACCATGATTTTCATTAATTGAAAATTAGCAGAGATCTTGTCCACCGGTGACTTCTTTAGTATTTGTTGTAGACGTTCCACGGGGATACACGAATGAGTATAGTTCACTATTTGATCGCGATTACAAGGAATTATCGTTATAGGATCACAATGAAGTTGTTTCATCTGATGATCCATCAACAGAAACGTTTCCTTGCAAAATTTATCTACGACGAGTTCGAAGTTGCCTTCGATTGTTTCCCTAAATGATCTTCTAATATTATCTTCAAGTTTATCCTTGTCGTAGACATATATCAGTGCGTGGTTGTACATTATTTTAATAGTTGTTTTTTTAATTACGATTTTACAACGAGTGTGATTTGTAATTGTTCATTTGATAGATCAATCAAGTTAAAATCCTGATCAACTAGTCTGTAATTTAAACTTGTTATCGAGGAATTACTGGTTGTCAAATACACCGGATTAATTGGAGTCTGTATAATTAAACTTCCCGGGGAAACTTGTGTGGAAAACGTATATAGGATGTAATCTTGATCTGCCCGCGCCGACGATGATGTATCAGCGCTATAACTACCAGGCACGACATCACATATAAGATGTATTGCGATGAATGATGTTATATCGACGTTGTGCGGTGAGATGTGTCGTTCTGTTCCGTCAGGAGCGTTATTGTATGTGAGATATCTTTGTTGGATAGGTTCATCACTAAGAAGTTCATCCCTAAACCTATCCCACTTGTTATATAAACTACTAAATCCATTGCCCATAGCAACTTTTAATCTTTTTCTGCTATCTAACTGGCTATGCCCTGGAAATATAAAATCGAGGTTGATATCCTGCAATCGGACTTTATATTTCTTTGCAAATTCTGTTCTCGTTTTAGGGTTTTCATCATTCAACAAAAATGTAATAATATATGTCTTAAAATTATTCATATCAGCGATAATTTTATTACATATTTCAATGTACTTAATAATTACATCTTCTTTAAATTTTGACATAAGTATATATCTATAATGTTGAAAATCTTTATGTATTTTTATAAGAGTATCGGTAATTTTGCTTTCGTTTATTTGCTTCCATCTACTACCCGCTTCTAGTCGAGGAATAAAAAAGTATTTTCTATAGATGTATGTTCTATCTCATATGATTTCACAGCATCATGATAATTTTCTTCATCTGGAAAATAATCCTCATTTTTAGGCTCAGGTCGTATTTTTTTCTTTGGTTTTTCTACTGGTTTTTCCACTTGTGGATTTTCTTCTTTTGGTTTTTGCACTGAGGTTTTTTATCCTATTGGTAGTTCATATAGATCTTCAGACCATGCTTTTTATCGAACTATTTACGGCATATTCAGATGAATTTATCTCGATGGCGGTTGATAACGATGGTTCATGAACAGTTAGTTCGAACTTAGATCCTACACCAGTGATAGATTTTATTCTGCGCTGAATCTCATCATTGATATCTTCGATATCATAAGATCCCTTTGGAAGATATATTGTCTGTCAATCGGGTTTTCCATGTTTATTTTTATACGCAAACACAAAACATTTATTGGGAGGTTTTCGTGCAAAATGATTCCGATCTGATATTGGGCCAACTGTAATATACTCTAATTTGAGTTAATGCGATTTCTCTTGCTGGAATTGGAGTCGGAAATTCGATACTAAACTCTGGTTGATTTGACGTGGTTGATATCATTGTTGTTTTCACCGGAGTTGTGTTCTTCGCTGTTCGTTGTAGTAATTCCTGCGTTGATGCCAATATCCTTTATTTGTTGTTCTAATTTTGACATCGCGGAATCATAAATATGAACCGTCACGGAAAACTCGCTAATTTTTTTGTGTCATAGAGAGATGATGAGATCATCGCGGATAATTGCGAGTATGCGGTTGATACCGTATGAAACTTAACAACGTAGTCTTGTGGTTTAAGCTGACTACACGATGACATTTTTTTGTTATTATAGAAATGGTTCCCACGATGGTTGTCGCCTCTGCTATACAAATTGGAATAGCTACCGGAGCAATCATTATCATCGAAGAGAGTATTATACCAGTTCCGGTAATTACCCCTGAAATTGAGTACACGATAACTTCAACAGTGGTAATCCTTCGTCAGTATTTCTTTATTTTAACTTGGTATTCCTCGCTAAGAGATTTGAGTTTAGCTTGTAGTTCTATGACCTGGTCATACCGATACTGTTTAGTTGTTTCCATTATTTAAAACCGTAGATTTCAATTAAGCTGTTTTCTCAAATCGGCTACAAATTCTAAATACCATGTTACAGATACCTTAACTTGATTTCTATCAAAAGTAGTTATAGTGAATCGCGCAGTTGAATCTTTGTCAATGATCGTTGATATGGTTTTATTGACCCCGGATGAAGTCGTCGACGAAATATTAAACTGGATAGGAGACACTAATGTTAGTCTATAAATTCCTTTGACGGTCGCGGTGATATCTAACGTGTTAGTTTGTGGTGCCCAAGCAAATGATCCGTGTTGGATCGTGTATATTAATTTACAATATTTGCTTTCTCATGAGGAATTGTTGTGTTATCGAGTGTGCTAATCATCCCTGGAAAATCATCTTTGATGGCCTCGTGAGTTTTCTTGATCTCATCGATGGATGTCTTACTATCTGGGAGTTTTACATCGATGTTATCTATTGGACCACCAAAGAATTTATTAACGATATTTTTACGAAAATTTCCAAATTGTTTTAAGTCGTCTTCATAAGCTGATTGAAGTGTTGCTAGTTCATCAATGGCGGTTTTTATATCGGCGAGTTTCAATACAATCTCCGGTGGTAGTTTTCCTAGAAAATTTATCAACGTTGTTTTAACTTGGATGTGTTCTCGGAGATAATCAATATACATGAGAACATGAGCGTCATATTCGGATCGTAGTTTTATTAGATTATCAATGGCGGGTTTTATCTTTGTGAGCTTCGGCGTGGTCACCGGTGCAATCCCAAAAAAAAAAAAATCGAAAATGGGAAGTTGAACATCTGTAAAAATACTTTTTTTGTAATCACTCAAACTGGTTTACATGGGCATCATACTTGTCATTGAGTGTTTTCAATGAATTTGCCGATGATATATAACTGTCACTGAGTGATGTTAATCTATCTGAGACAGTTGAAATGAGAACACTTGGTTTGAGTTTACCCTGTTCAGTAAAAACCGCGATAGCATTTTCAGCTGTGTCGCTTTTTCATCGTCAAAAAAATCATCAAAGGAAATGTTATTCGTTTTTAATTTTCCCGGACGATCTTGATATACAACTATTTCAATTTGTTCTACCCCTACAAGGTTTAATATATCTGATATCGCCGCTGAAATAAACTCCTTTATCTCCTCGAGGGAAACTTTTTTGTCTCACGTGAAAGTGATCTTCCCCAAATATCGACCATTATACATTTAAGATCTCTTTAAAAAGTTATCACTGGTGTATTTATGTACGGTTTTATGAGGTGGCTGGGGAGACCATCAGATAGCCGTAAACACATTAATTACTTCGTTGCCAAATATCAGAGCATCGGTTAATGTCTGCGTGGGCAACGTTCAATACCAAACAGGATGCTTTAACTCGGATACATATTTGAGAAATTCATTTGGTCCAATAAATAATTGATTTAGGATGTATCGCATATGCGACCCAATGAGTTCTAGGTCCGGTGTTACCAACGAGATTAATTACACCTGTTTCAGGGATTTTTGATGGATGATTTGGTAAATGATCTTTCATAAAAACACCTCTAACATGTTTTATCGAAGAGTTTTTTTTACCGCTGCGATCAAATCAAAATTTGCATTGGAGTTATTGTCTGATGCTTCCCGGGAGTCTCAAACCCGCTACGTATCTGGTGAATCGGCTGCCTGGTAATCTGAAACCTTTTCCTTTTTTTGTATCATTGTCCGGTTATCTTATCCGCTTGAATACGAAGAACTTTACCAGCAAGAGCCCCGATAAATCTTGGAAAAATAAGTTTTTGTCTCACTATATTTCTTCCTTTATTTCGTATCATTTTCCAGTAACTTTATCTAAAAGAACTTTTGTACCCCCAACCAGCGGGCGCAGGTGCAGTGGTGGCTATTATCCCTGGAATTGCGGCGAGAAGAGGAAATATTCCACCGGATTTGATCATGTCAGAAATTGCGGAGGGTGAAAACTCCAACTGAACTCCTGTACCTATCCTTAGCGCGTTATTGAAATAGTTAAAGCTGATTTTTCGTCAAGGATAGTTTATTTGTTCCTCAGTTAGCTATCTGTTCATGTTTCAAAGTTATTTTCGCCCCACATGTAGTAGAGTTTATCGACTGTAGTTTCTGTGTCTGACCAGACGTCAAGGTGACATTAACATGACTATACGACATTTTTATTTAGATAACAGATCATCTAAATGTTACATGTGTTTTTTATTCCATTAAACGTTTTCTATTGGCGCATCAACTACTCTCATTCTTCCACCACCACTTCGAATGTCATCAACTTATCACTAAGAATAACTGCAATAGCTCTATACGGCCCGCGTACAGGTGGATCTACCCCGGGCGCAGAGGTAAAAGTGAGTTCTCCTTCGCGAGCTTGAAATTTTACGTCGACGACGAAATGCTTAGACAAATCGAGATGCTACAATGAAAAGTAATAGATAGGATACAAATTTTGGAAATCCAACTGTAATATCTGTAGCCCGATATCAATATTTTGATCACGTTCCACATAAGATCACAAATGATGATACACACGAGCTATTTGGTTAATAGGATAATCGATGAGAATTCTCAACTTGTTCCTGTTGATTACTTACTCGCAATGATACATCGCTGACCTTTAATTTATCAAATATCATATGACAACGCTGCTGTTTATGTTCTCCTTCTAATCTTACTTTACTTTGGGAATCATCATTTTTATTTATCATCGATGATTGCGCTGGTAATTCAGCAATAAATTGTTTTATATCAGATATTTTATTTTGTAATAAAGGTTTTAATCTCTCATCTACTACATCATTTACCTCTTTGCGTATATGATTAGGCCTCAACTCGGTAGACAGTAGATGTTTTGTTTTTTTCGGGACTAACGACATAAGGTTATCTTTTGCAAACCCAACCGCGTTACCGGCGAGATCACCAATTGCGCTGACAACTTTATTATCAATAACACCAATAGCCTTTGATGCTAGTTCTTTACCAACAGAGATAATCTTTGGAGCAATTCTAGTGAATAATCCCGAGAGAAAACTACATAATCCATCGCCGTAGTTTACTCTATACACTGACAATCTCGAATGCATAACATAAACAGTAGATGATTAGTTATGATTACGATAGGTGATCATTTTATTTAGATGTTATTTATCTAATTGGGCGATTAGTCACTATGATAATCATCAATCAATTCATCAATGAAACCACGAGATAAACTATTATCCATGTTACCACCTTGAAATAACCTGCTACAAATATCAGCTGCTTCATTAATTATCTCCCTGGAGTTATTTCCAGCTCGCTTTCCCCCCATGAGAACTTCCAATCGTGATATATCATCTAGGATACTTCGCGAACAGGAAACAATACCATGGAGAATATCCATCACCATATTTACCTGTTGCGCCTTGTGTATCATCATCTTCTTCTCGATCGATGGGATATAATACTCTTGTTGTTTTTGTTGTCTTGTTTGTTATGTTTGTTGTTTCGTTTTTGTTTTGTTCTTGTTTTCGTTGTTGCTCTTTTTTTCCTAATTGTTCTTATACCGCTTCATGTTTTTCATATAATTGTCCCGCTGCATCAATATAAGCCACATATTTTGGATCTTTTTCGTTAATTTGTTATATTTGGTTTTAGCTTTATAGACCACAGCAACCCAATGTTATATATTCTTGATATATTTGTTATGTTCTGGTTTTAAGTATTTGTTTTTCTCATAATATCCCATAACAGAAAAAAATAATAAAATCAATTATATCACTCTTATCAATACGAGCTAACCCCTCTTTGATAAATATACTTTGTAATTCATCAACTATTTCTTCATCTGTTCGTTTTGGAACAAATCGAGAGATTTCCGGTTTAGAGTGTTCTACTATTTTTTTCGAGTGCTGGTATCACACCTTTTCAGTGGCGGTAACAACCTTTTCAGTAGTAGTAGTTACCGGCTTAAATAATTGTTCAGTATCAGAAGTAAAATCAAGTCGTTGCTGTTGTCTCGCTTGGAGATTGTTTCTAAAAAATCTCTTACTGGAAGAATTTTCTTAAGCGCCGCCAACCTCTCTCTGGTTAATCTAGTAATCTGAGCCTCTCCGACGTTTGCCATATATTATCACGTATATGAGATATTCTTCTCTGTATGTTTTTGAACAGTAAACACAGGACAGAGCATCTACTGAAATCCTATGGATGAAAAATCTGCGATTTTCAACGATAAACACTTACACGGTGACACAGTGTTTAATCGATGCAGAGAGATCTACAGATTAATACCTTCCAGTAGAAGGCTTCTTATATATATATATATATATATATATATATATATATATATATATATATATATATATATATATATATATATATATATATATATATATATATATCTTCTTTCTTGGTAGTCTCTCGAGTCGAGGAAGACAAGTTGTGCACTTTCATTCATCGGTGGACGCGCATGTGGCTCCGGAGTCCGAATTCCGATACACACATGCGGTTGCAGGTGGGGCATGGGCATATATATATATATATATATATATATATATATATATATATATATATATATATATATATATATATATATATATATATATATATATATATATATATATATATATGAGCCTCGTTAATCCGGACACATTAATTCCGAGTGAATATGTCAGGTATAAGGAGTTTCCGGATAATTTAATCATTTTTATAGTCGTATTTTACAGATGTTACAGTTAATAACGATTAAAGTTCCCATTTTTTTTGGAAATGAAGTTCTATACTGTCCACAGCTTAAATCTGTAAACTGTATTTTTACAGCCATCAATAAACTGATTGTTACATACAATTGGTAAACGACAAAGATGCTTAATGGCAATTTTAATTTACTTACCTATGTAAAAGTATGGATTTGATCCCATTATTAACACCCCCATTTGCGACTAGCTAAAACAGACATTGTTTATTCAATCGCTGATTGCAATATGTTCACCCTACTTAGTTATTGATAGTGACCATAATTTTTAAAGGGATTCACTATTGTATTTTATGTATTATTCTATTGACTGTATTTTCAAATACGATTTTTCGAATTTTTTTTTATTTTTGAACAGATTATTTCCGGATTATCGAGACAAGTTTTAATGTAATTTTACACTCTGGTCCCCGATTTTGATTGCCGGATCCGGAACGCAGATTTCTTGATTAACGGAGCAAATTAACATTTAGGAATTCTGTTTCCGTTGAATTATGTCCGGAATCCGGATAGCGAGGTTTCCGGATAAACGAGGTCCGGATTAACGAGGCTCCAAATATATCGCAAGAGAAAAATATTCTTGTTATTCATACAATAGTCTTTGTTTTGTTTACTATATACGTTAAAAAAATGTATTCCTTATTCATGTCAGGTCATTAGTGTTTGAAATTTATCGAAAATACATGAAGTTATTCCTGGATATATCTTATTTGATTACATGCAGTACTTTGTTCACATATCGTTCTAACAATTTATAAGAAACAGTAATACGATTTTTATATCCATAATCATCCCGTTTGGGTTCCATGCAATGAAAGGTGAAATAAAACACAATGGGACCTATTGGTGACGAAAGGAAAGTAAAACGGCGGACTTAACAAACTTGGAAATGGAAATAAAAAAAATCTGCAAAATTTAAAAAAAAAACATTTACTTGTATCTGGAAAACATAAGACCTTTATATATAAACAAAACTGGAGTTTGCATTAAGGATATTGTATTATGTAAAGCAACAAATTTACCTGGAAGATTTATGCTCATATCGAGTTAATTTTAATTTACCAAACTTTTTTTATTTATCATTTCAAGTTATGCTGATTTCATTTTCAGTTTGAATCAGCTGGAAATCACACACACACACACACACACACACACACACACACATCAAATGGAAAAGTTGATGCAATGCGCATTCGTTCACAGTATGACTCCAAATTTCAATTTTAAGTATACCAAAATACCTCTTCCGTTTGAAAGATGTTACGATATACAGTAAATAGACTTACTGAGAGCATATTTAGATTAACACCGTACTATCAATGTTTACTGTGTACTACGTCATCAAAGGTTGTTGATTAAAGCTACCACATGCAACATGGTGTCAGATGTGAAACCAGACAATATTTTCACCAAATACAGGCTGAATTAAACGTTGTCGACATCAGGAAGGAATCGGGTATACACAGGAATATACGGACTATGTGACTGTTAAACAAATTCTGGATCTATCGTGTTTTAATACCTGAATCGAGCGTTTTGTGACTTGTGATCGTCGTCCTCGTGTTTCCCGCGAAACTTCACGGTTGGCTGACCCGCTTCAAGATGGCTTCAGGCAAACTTCCAGTGCCTTTTCCAATGAAAGTGAAGGGTAATCTAAGGGATAACTGGACTTTGTTTGAATCTCAATGGGACAATTATGAGATAGCAACAGGTCTGGATAAAAAAGAAGACAATATTCGCGCGGCTACTCTGTTGAGTGTTATGGGCAGAGAGTGCTATCGAATTTTTCAACATTTAGATATTCCGGACGGCGATCGGAAGAAGGTGAGTACAATACTCAAAGCACTAAAGGAACTTTCATTCCATAGACAAACGTCATAAGTGAACGATATGTTTTCAATACATCCGATCAATTACAAAACGAAGGTGTAGACGTCTACGTTACCAGGCTTTGGGGTCTCTCCAACTCATGTGAATTTGGCACGCTACAAAGCCAAATGATTCGTGATAGAATAGTGTTAGGCACCAGAGACAGTGGAGCAAGGTCACGCATGCTTCGTGAACCGGACTTAACACTTGAGAAAGCGGCAGACATGTGTAGAGCTAGCGAGATAGCAGATAGCCAAATGAGGAAACTTTCTTCTACCGAAGAAGTGAACTATGCGTCGAAACAAAAAGTCAAACATGAAAAAAAGAAGCGTACTTCAGAAATGGAAGAACAGAGTAACTGTCGGTACTGTGGTGGAACACACGCCAAGCGAGAATGTCTAGCGTATGGAAAGGTGTGCTCAAAATGCAAGAAAAAGAACCATTTTGCAAAAGTCTGTCTTCAAAGCTCGAGACCAAAAGTTAACAGTGTAGAAGAAACGGACAGTAGTAGTGATGAGTCAATCTATACACTGAATGCCCTTACCGATAAGCAGTGGTTTGTAAACGTAACCATGTCAATGCCGAAAACTCGCAATAAGAAGTCAATCAAGTGTCAAATAGACACTGGTGCGTCATGCAACGCAATATCAGCCAGTGTTCTATCACGCATAGCAAATTAGAAAAAGCCAAGAATGGTGCCAACAAAAACGAAGCTGAAATTATATGACGGGAGCACATTATTACAAGTTGGAAAATGCGTAATTAAATGTACTGTAGGTCAAGTAACAAAAATACTGGAATTTCATGTTGTGGAGATTGCCGGCAAAGATGCTTCAACATTATTGTCAGCAGCAGCTAGCGTAAAGTTGGGCATCATCACTGTAAACGTGGTAAACAGTGTGGTGCAAACTACCGAGACAATGCTAACCAAGGAAGTCATTTTGGAAGATTATAGTGATGTGTTTGATGGCCTTGGATGCCTACCAGGGACATACAGCATTGAAATAGATAAAACTATAAAACCGGTTCAGCATCAGCCTAGACGGGTACCAGTTGCCCAGAAAGCAGAAGTGAAAGCAGAAATCGAACGACTAGTGACCAAAGGAATCATTACAAAAGTGGTGGAACCTACTGACTGGATTAGTAGTATGGTGGTTGTAAGAAAACCCCAAAAGCTCAGGGTGTGTTTGGATCCTAAAGGTCTTAACAAAGCCATAAAGCGTTCCAAGTACATGATGCCGACAATTGATGACATTCTTCCTAAAGTGTCAAAAGCCAAAGTATTTACAGAAAATCGTAGCTACCTTACAACATTCTGGACTCCATTTGGCCGATATAGGTGGTTACGTCTCCCTTTTGGAATTTCGTCGGCACCAGAGGAATTTCAGCGCAGACAACACGATGCTTTAGAAGGGCTACAAGGTACTGAAGTTATCGTGGACGATATTTTGGTATATGGTCAAGGCGAAACCATGGAAGAAGCCATAAGAGATCATGATGAGAAACTTGTTAGTGTTCTAGAGCGAGCAAGAGCGGTAGGATTAAAGCTGAACAAGGACAAACTGAAGCTTCGACAAACTGAAGTAAGTTACATGGGCCACATACTCACGTCCAGTGGTATACGTCCAGATCCAAAGAAGATACAAGCAATATTAGACATGCCGAAGCCAACCGACGTAAAGGGGGTACAGCGCTTTATTGGACTAGTGACATATCTTTCCAAATTCTTACCACATTTGTCAGAAGCATGTGAACCGTTGCGAAGATTGACAACAAAAGATAAATTGTGGTATTGGCAATCACAACAAGAAGAACCCTTTGCCACCATAAAGCGACTAGTAACTGAGCAACCAGTGCTTAGATACTATGATTTAGAAGACGAAGTAACTCTTCAATGTGACGCGAGTGAAGCAGGGCTTGGAGCAACATTGCTTCAGAATGGACAACCAGTTGCATTTGCCTCAAGAGCGTTAAGCACTGCAGAAAAACATTATGCACAGATCGAGAAAGAGTGCTTAGCAATAGTATTCGCGTGTGAACGGTTTGAACATTATATATATGGTCGTTCTCAAGTCACTGTTCATACAGATCACAAACCTCTAGAAACAATCTATGGAAAACTACTGTTAAATGCGCCAAAGAGGTTACAACGTATGCTCTTAAGACTGCAGAAATACAGTTTATGTCTTCAATACACAAAAGGTACCGAGATGTACATAGCCGATACATTATCTAGAGCATTCTTACCAACAACAGGGAAGGACAATGATGACACTATTGAAGTTTTCAGCATTCAACAGCAGAAGCTTGACCAAGATCTATCAGTAATTAACTTTGCCGAAACAGTTAATGTGACTGAACAGCGTTTTAAGCAAATTCAAGTACATTCATACCAAGATGAAGCGTTACAAACACTAAAATCAGTTATTCTGGCAGGATGGCCAGATTCCAAAGCGGAAGTACCTGTCATAATTCGTGAATACTGGACGATTCGAGATGAATTAGCAGTCCAAGACGGGGTGGTTTTCAAGGGAGCTAGACTAATAGTGCCAAAGACACTTCGCAGTGAAATGTTTACGCGAATACATGCAAGTCACATAGGGGGGGGGGGGTCGAGTCATGTCTAAGGAAATCTCGCGACACACTCTTCTGGCCAAATATGAACAGTGAAATTCGCGATCATGTTGAAAAATGTAGCGTATGTAATGAATACAGTGCAAACCAACAGAAAGAGACGCTTATGACACATGATATTCCAGACAGGCCCTGGAGCAAGGTGGCCATTGATATTTTCACATTTAGGCAGTCAGACTACTTAGTTACAGTTGACTACTATTCAGATTTCTGGGAACTGGACTTATTACCAGACACAACCTCAGCTGCTATAATTAATTGTCTGAAAGGTCATTTTAGTAGGCACGGCATTCCAGATACTCTGATATCAGACAACGATCCTCAGCTGTGTAGTGTGGAATTCAGTAAATTCTCACAACAATGGGAATTCGACCATGTCACATCATCACCGTACCATAGCCAGTCAAACGGAAAGGCAGAGTCAGCTGTCAAAATTGCAAAGGGGTTGGTAAAAAAGGCCACTAAAAGCAACATGGATATTTGGAAGGCTGGAGAAACACCCCAACAGAAGGAATGGACAGCAGTCCAACGCAACGTTTAATGTCCAGGCGAACTAGACACACATTGCCTATTTTAGACGAGCTTCTAAAGCCGAAAGTAGTAGAAAACGTGCGACTTAAGAAAATGCTGAAACACCAGCAGTCCAAGTTCCAGTACGACAAAGGAGCAAAGGACTTGCCAGAGTTGGTGCTCGGACAATCTGTCCGTATGGCGCCTCTACCAAATGATCGAGAGAGAAAATGGCGGCTCGGAACCTGTATGGAACAACATTCACCACGATCATATGTAGTCGATGTAAATGGGCATCTATACAGAAGGAACCGAAAGTACATCAGGGCTACATCAGAAGCCATTCCGGAGCCAATTATCAGTGATCCAAGTGTTTTCAATGATCAAAAGTGTGTAGAAAAAACAGCTTATGAAGAGTAAAGTGCAAGTGAATCTAGTGTCAAGTCTAGTAAAAATACAGCCACTGGTGAAGAAGTAAATATGGGTGGCAAAAGTTCTCAGTGTAAAGAAAATTCAATTCATGTGGAATCATCGCCCAAACCAAAAGCAGTGAGCGGACATCCTGTGGTCAATCTCGAAAACTCATACAAATCAACAAGGACCAGAAACATTAAACCGCCAAAGAAATATGAAGATTTTGTCTAAGTACATGTGTACTTAGAAATAGACTAGTTAAGTTAGTTATAGTTAGACATGAGTCAAGTTCTTTAGGTTGTATTATCATACACAGAGAGTGTTTTATTTTTTTTTTTAAAAGTCAATGTGTTTTTTTTTTTCTCATCTACTGTCAAAATTGCAGTCTCGATGAGTGGTGAAAGTTAAAATCACATATGCCTACTGACTTATACTGTTTTATGTTCAGATTACTTTTAATGGTATAAGTTACCTGGTACATGTACAAAGTTTTGTTATTTCTTTGTTTTTTGTGAAAGAAGGATGTTACGATATAGAGTAAATAGACTTACTGAGAGCATATTTAGATTAACACCGTACTATCAATGTTTACTGTGTACTACGTCATTAAAGGTTGTTGATTAAAGCTACCACATGAAACAAAAGATGTGTTTAGCGCGCGACAAAATTTAAATATATCTGGAAAGAGTTATGTGCGCATTATTAATGTTGTTGTTGTGTAATGATGAATCATACTTTGGTTTATGGGATACATTCAGTTTCTTCGTTTCTTGTATAAATTTTAATATTTTTAATGTAGCCTAAGGTAGAATAAGAAAACGAGCATACAATAAAAAGGTTACTGCATTTGTCGGACTGGTATACTGCACTTTCTTCATCAACAAAGTCTAAGATTAAAGTTAGAACGTTTTCTAATTTGTTTAGGATGTTATTTCTCAAGCAACAATAACACAAATGGAAATGTGGTTTAGTAATCAAAATGGAAATCTGTTTTATTTAGAAACTTAGCGTCCATAAATGGTCAAATGAAATTGTTCTTAATAAATAGAATCTAGATCTCACTTGCCACCTTTGTCAACCTTGTAAAACAATATGCTCGTTTTTAACTTGTTTGTATTTGAGTTAGTAGTGAATCGAGGCTGATTGAAATGCTATATTTATTTTAAACCTTTTTGGGAACATATTAAGGAGACTGTGTACTGTAGATGGAGCAGGAACAACAGCAAATTCGCCTAATTTGCAGCTCGCGTTTTCCTTTAAAGCTTCGAGCAGAGTAGAATGGAAACAGAGTGCTACTGCTTGATGATCTGTATCCTGTAGGTGTTGACACTAATTAGTACACTAGTGGAGAAAGGTACTTTGTGCCAAAACTCAACAGAACAGATGGTGTTATAGGGTCATTTATTTATCTCAGAAGTGAGGTACTACTCCATAATTTCCAAACTTTGTATGGGTGATATTGATACGAATTTGTGTTGACATTATAGTTGGCATTGTAGACATTAGGTATGGGTGATGGCAAATGGATGTGGATATTGTTTAGAAAGACTTTCTATTGGTCAGTGGTTGTGAGTGTTAGTCAGAATCCAACATTCTCTTAATTCTCATATTAAACATAACATGTCACTTTGGATATTTTAACGAACAATAGCCCTATTTTAAAAATTGTGTACCTTTATAACATTTGATTTCACTTTCCCTCTTTAGTGCCAAATTATAAAATGGCAGCCACATGTCAAATTTTTATTCTCTATGATGTTGCCACTCTTATATCTCTATGACTAGTAACGTTTGTTTGATTAGGAATGTTTGTAACGGAGCTTTAACAATTGTTCAGTCATATCAGTGAGGCAGTTTATAGTGATGTCTAAGACTGGGGCATCATCCCGCAGACATATAGCATGATGTCCCACCCAATCACATTATCCTGACACCAGGCCGTTCAGTCATAACACAAAACTCGTAATGCTGAGCGTCAAGTGAGGCAGCTGTTAATGCCATTTTTTTTATGTCTTTGGTATGACCCGGCCGAGGATAGAATTCACAACCGTCCGTCTCCGCGGTAGACACTCTAAACACTAGGCCACCGGAGCAATTAATTGATCTAAGTAGTAGATAGACGTATGAATGGAAATATTCATGCAGATTTGCAGATATGAACACATTCACCGTGAATATACATGAAAAATATTCTAAAAACAAGAAATTGCGTGTGTAATATGCATTTTATATCAATTGTCACATGATTTAGGAGACAGTGTAGAAATGGTGAATGTCGAATCCACAAGCCGCTCTAATACTATATTCCAAAGAGGTTCTGGTTACCAAAGAAAGTGTACCGGAACTAATCCTTGATAGGAACCGGATCTGAAAAACAGAATAGGGAATGCACTAATAAGGCATTGAAACACATATAAAGACATTGAAGATACAAATAATGGTGTCAGAGACTGATTGTATAATCCGCTTTAAGAATATTCCTTATTATCGACTAGTCTTTTATCTTATTTTTCGATTCATCGACTAAAAATTAAAAACCATTTGATTTCGTTTATTTCAAAAGATTTTTATTTTGTAAACTAAGAATCAAGAGATATTTTATTCATCAGCTGTATATTTGAAGTTTAATTGTATAATTTGTCTTTGAAGTTTAATTGTATAATTTGTCTTTGAAGTTTAATTGTATAATTTGTCTTTGAGGTTTAATTGTCTAATTTGTCTTTGAAGTTTAATTGTATAATTTGTCTTTGAAGTTTAATTGTATAATTCGTCTTAATTTTTGTGTGAATTTAATTTAAAGCAGTTTGGAGACATATCTTGCAGTTTTCATTAACTTTCATGCTATAATGTATATCTGTTACTTTTGCAAACGACTCTTCTCCTTTCAATGTAAATAATAACACTGACGGACCTTGAATACATACATACATAGATACATACATACATACATACATACATACATACATACATACATACATACATACATACATACATACATACATACATATATATATATATATATATATATATATATAGAGAGAGAGAGAGAGAGAGAGAGAGAGAGAGAGAGAGAGAGAGAGAGAGAGAGAGAGAACAGAGAGACAGACGGACGAATAATTATGCCGCAAAGAAAATTCAGAACATCACACGTTTATAGGTGATCCCTTATTCATTGACAATAAACTGGTACAGTTCAGATACTATTATCTTACTTCACCTAACAAGTTAATAACTTGTTTTATTAATAGTATTGAGATCAGGAACGTTTAATATGTAAATATAGCCTACCTGTTGACTGAAATGGAAATGCTTGAATTTGAGAAGATATTTTAGTGTATTTTTTGTAGCTCTTTGTGTATGTTATCTCACATAGAAATAAATTCTCCCAACTATTAATACAGCCAGGAAGGAGAATAACCAAAACAAAAAGAGACTGAAGTTCATGAGACGAACAGAAAAGAAAAGACCCAAATAATACAATCATTACTCGACCTTCCAGTTCACCAACCATTACCTAACGAAAACAATGTGCTTGTATGTACAAATTCGAGACATTGACTGGGATGTGATGTGTATGGTCGACAAGATGCGGCACGATCTTGAACTATGTACGGAAAACTAACCAAGATTGTACATGAAACTGACCAAGATTGTACCTAAAAGTGATTAAGATTGTACCAAAAACTGACCAAAAATAGCTGTGGCTGCTGTTGCCAAACATTATAAATACAAAACAGGAAGTAAAATGGACTGAAAAAGTTGACATTTTATTTCATATAATATAAGCAAACGTTACATAGGGGCGTATTGGCAATGAAGGGAAGCAAACGTTACATAGGGGTTTAGTGGCAATGAAAAAGAATCAAACATTACTTAAGGGCCTATTGGCTATGAAAGGGAAGCCAACGTTACATAGGGGCCTATTGGTTATGAAAGGGAAGCCAACGTTATGTAGGGACCTATTGGCAATAAAAGGGAAGTACACGTTACAGAGGGACTTGTTGGCAATATTAAGGGAAGCAAACGTTACATAGGGTCCCATTGACGATGAAAGGGAACCTAAAGGTTATACAGGGGCATATTGGCAATGAAAGGGAAGCAAATGTTACATAGGGGCCCATTTGCAATGAAACGTTACATAGGAGCCTATTGAAATTTGTAAAACAATTATTTTATCTGCGATATATAAATAATGCCTATTATCTGTAATTAAAATGGTATTTGTATCAAATTAAGCATACCCTGAAGAATGGATAGTCGTGGAATTATGTGCGAAAATATATTCCCCTGGAAAAGCTTACATATATGATAAATTGTACGCCTTATAAACTATTGATATTTAATGTAAGTTCAAAGGAAATTATTATTTACATAATTCTTTATTTTCCATTCTTTATAATTTATATCGATTAATAGTCAATTTTAATCGGTCAGAGTTAATGTGAGGTATTTGTCCTATAATGCAAACCGCAACTCTCCTTCCTAGCGCACACCATTCCTACTATCATCAAACTATGACTAAAGATTATGAACCACGCCATTAAATTGTTAATACATACTTAAAATCATGAACCACGCTATTAAACTGTTAATCCCTACTAAAGATTATGAACCACGCTATTAAAGTGTTAATCCCTACTTAAGAATTTGAACCACGCTATTCAGTTGTTAATCCCTACTTAAGATTATGAACCACGCTATTAAACTGTTAATAACTACTTAAGATTATGAACCACGCTATTAAACTGTTAATCCCTACTTAAGAATTTGAACCACGCTATTCAGTTGTTAATCACTACTTAAGATTATGAACCACGCCATTAAATTGTTAATACATACTTAAAATCATGAACCACGCTATTAAACTGTTAATCCCTACTAAAGATTATGAACCACGCTATTAAAGTGTTAATCCCTACTTAAGATTATGAACCACGCTATTCAGTTGTTAATCCCTACTTAAGATTATGAACCACGCTATTAAACTGTTAATAACTACTTAAGATTATGAACCACGCTATTAAACTGTTAATCCCTACTTAAGAATTTGAACCACGCTATTCAGTTGCTAATCCCTACTTAAGATTTTGAACCACGCTATTAAACTGTTAATAACTACTTAAGATTATGAACCACGCTATTAAACTGTTAATAACTACTTAAGATTATGAACCACGTTATTAAATTGTTAATAACTACTTAAGATTATGAACCACGCTATTAAACTGTTAATAATTACTTAAGATTACAAATGACGCTATTAAACTGTTAATAACGACGTAAGATTATGAACCACGCTATTAAATTGTTAATCCCTACTTAAGATTATGAACCACACTATTAAATTGTTAATACCTGCTCAAGATTATAAACCGCGCTATTCAATTATTAATACCCAATTAAGATTATGCACCACGCCATTAAATTGTTAATCCGTACTCAAGATTATGAACCACGCTATTAAATTGTTAATCCCTAATTAAGGTTATGATTCTTAAGATTATGAACCATGCTATTAAATTGTTAATCTATGTCGTGTAAGCCTTAATCTAATTAACTATGAAATATCACTTGACAGTAAATGTAATCAGATATCCCACAATGGACTAGAACTGATACACACCAACAGCTGGTTTATGTTATACATTCACTAGGGTTTACGTTCCATGGGAAATATAATCTCAGGGCAGACTTTATTCCCCTTCCAAGCTGTATCGATGTCTTGTATTGAATAAATTCCACATTACTCCTTCTACAGTTATTCTTCAATAACAAATAACATTACATGGTGGCAGCGGTAGAAACACACGATTTAAATTATCAGATTTGAACATGGCTTCGTTTCAATTCACAAATCCGGACAAATTTGACTTTTCGAAACACGAAACTTGGAAAAAGTGTTTCAGCACTTTGAACGCTTTTGTCAAGCATCTGGACTAAGTGAAAAAGAGGAAACATTTCAAGTGAATACCTTGATTTATTCCATGGGAAGTGAGGCGGATGACATTTTGTCTTCGTTCAACCTGACAGAGGAAGGACAAAAGAAGTGGAAGCTTTTGACAGATATGTTCACGATATATTTCATTCCAAAGTAGAATGTAATATTTGAAAGAGCAAAATTTAATCAAAGGAAACAGGAAGAGTGATAAATAGAGCACAGTTTTGTTACAGCTATATATGTGTTAGCAGATAATTGTAATTTCGGGCCAATACATGATGAAATGATCAGAGATCGATTCGTAGTTTCACTGCGAGATTCAAAACTGTCCGAAAAATTGCAGTTAGAAGCGAATCTTACCCTAGAATCTGCCGTCAGTCAAGCTCGACAAAATGAGGCTGTAATAAAAAGCAGCAAACAACGATACGAGCAAGTGGAGAACGAATGACTGAAATAGATGCAGTAAAATAGTCTTCAATGAAATTATTGGAAACAGAAACATCAATTTCCAAATGCTCAACAAAATAATGTCGACAGAAAAGGATGCATGAGATGTGGAAAGAAAGGAAATAATTCTCGAGACCAATGTCCACCAAAAGAAGCAGAATGCAATAAATGTAAGAAAAGAGGACACTATGCAACATGCTGTCTGTCCAAATCGACAGTTCGCAGAATAGAATCGAGAGCGGAACCTGGATTTCTAGCGTCTTTTAGCACAAAGAAGGGTCAACCATGGATAACGCGGGTGAGATTGAACAACACTACAATTTTATTCAAGATTGATACTGGAGCTGATGTGACTGTAATACCTGAGAAGGATTTACGAAATATCGGAGAACAAAAACGTTCAAAGTCTGATCGAAAACTGTATAGACCTATAAACTCTGAACTTAAAGAGCTGCGAAATTATACATATGGACTGGAATCAAACAATGCATTCAGTGTGCAATATATATTTGTTGTGAAGGGACTGAATCAGGCACTCTTGGGTAGGCCCGCGATTCAGGCTCTTAAGATTATTGAACAGGTAAATATATCCTTCGTAAATGCCTCAGATAAAAACTCACAAAATGCAAACAAAATTCAGGATAAGTCCATTAATTTAGATAGGCATTATCGTGAGAAATGTCCAAATTTGTTCAAAGGTCTAGAGAAAACAAAATGGTTCTATAACATAACTGAGAACAAAAATTCCAAACCTTATGCCTTATGTACTCCAAAAAAGATTCCTATCGCTTTATTGAATAAAGTTGAAGAGTAGTTGGATAGAATGGAAAAAATGGGAGTTATTCAAAAGTAGATTAGCCCCATGAATGGTGCGCTGCAATGGCTGTTGTTCCAAAACCAAACGGTAAGTTAAGAACTTGCGTGGATCTAACTAAACTGAATAAATCTGTTAAAAGAGAAAGCCACCTACCACCATCAGCTGACGAATCCCTTGCAAAAGTAGCAGCAGCAAAGTTTTTCACCTAACTTGAAGCAAACTCGGGCATTTGGCAGATAAACCTGTCAGAAGATTCACGCCGCCTTTCAACTTTCATTACTCCTCTAGGTAGGTTTTATTTTAATCGCCTTCCATTCGGGATCAGTTCTGCGCCTGAATATTTTCAAAAAAAGGATGTCAGAAACTCTGGAACGACTTGACAGAACACTCTGTCACATGGACGATGTTCTTGTTTTTGGGGAAACGCAGAAACGCAGAAAATGCATGACGAAAGACTAAAAATGGTCATGAAATAATTTCAAAAGGCCGGCGTCACTTTGAACTCTGAAAAGTGTGAATTTTCGAGACTATTCATTTCTTGGCCTAATTGTTGACGAAAATGGTTGCTGACCTGATCCAGAAAAAGTCAAAGCTATAACTGAACTAGAAACATGGAAATGCGTAACAGAGATACGACACTTTCTCCGTATGTCAAATCAGCTATGCAAATTTAGGCCAAATTTAGCAGAAAAATCAAAACCATTACGTGAGCGTTTGAAAAAAAAATTCGTGTACTTGGGGTCCAGATCAAGAACAAGATTTCGAGATATCAAGCAAGAAATGGTATCTTTATCTACTTTAGCACATTATGATCCAAATAGAAAAATAGTTGTATCTGCAGATGCATCTTCATTTGCACTACCATTAGTACCACTAATGAGCACAACAATCTTGGGAGATTTACCACGAGAATTCAACTCTTTACTAAAGGTAGGGAATAAAGTATGGATTAAAGATCAATTTTCATCAGGGATAATTAAATCCTAGGTATCTACACTTCATTCATACATGGTATTAACTGACGAGGGAGAGAGAAAAGATACGGCGTAATAGGAGAAATTTAATTCCAATGCCTACCACATTATCAGAGCCTCTCAGAGTGACTGGGTCAAACCCTGATACATTGACTGACTCAGATGAAAGCAAAGCAATGCCAACCACTCAAAACGGATATTTCACACCAAATAATGAATCATGTTCAGAAATGCGGTCATGAGATCACGTTTCGTTTTGATGTAAACTTGTCAGATGGGGAGATGTAGTGTAAGCTTTAATCTAATTAGCTTTGAAATATCACTTGACAATAAATATAATCAGATATCCCACAATGGTCTAGAACTGATACGCACCAACAGCTGGTTTATGTTATAAATTAGTAGGGTTTAAGTTCCATGGGAAAATATACTCTCAGGGCAGAGTTCACTCCCCTTCCAATCTGTATTGATGTCATGTACTGAATAAATTCCACATTACGCCTTCTACAGTTATTCGTCAATAACAAATAACATTACAATCCCCACTTTCGATCTTTGAAAAATCTCGTTTTTTAATGAAGGCTTTTGTCCATATTTGCAAACAACTATTTTAGGTCATGCTCCGGGTCCCAAATGGTGCCGTGATTTAAATTTCAGAAATATGAACTAAGTTCTTGCATGTTAGGGAAATTGGACCTGTTGAGCAATTTCTACCTCGAAAACCTGAAAAGAACAGAATTCTTCTAGTGCTCGAGTCTTTGGTTATATATAAGAAATATTAGTCAAGACTCCTCTGTAAGGAATGTGACATATTTATAGTATACATAGATGTGTACAGAACAAAACATGTTACAAGAACGCCAACAATTACCATGCAAAGATCGCAAATCTCAAGTGCCATATTTTAACCTTAGCTTATCAGTAACTTTAGTGTGATCGGTGTGAAGCTTGCGTTTGATCACATTTGACCTAAATCTGAACTATACTGGAATCAGTTTACGTTCATGGCATACTGCATTTCAATGGGGAAAATGCGACCGAGATTTTCTCAGTCATGTTATACTATGTAAGGCGTGCAGTATAGCTTAGAATAAACACGAGTTCATATTTTTCCATACAACTTAGTAATTTTGTAAAAATTATATTCGTATCCAGCTTCTCTACTTAACGCTGTATAATCAACAGAGAACAGTGCAACAACAAAAATGAACTTATGCTAGATTCCAAAGAGAATAAACAAACAGATTTAACATATGTACATTAGCAGTATTCATGCACAAAGAAAACACCGCTCATCGACATTGGAACCTGGTAGTGTTTGTGTTACCTCAAGAGCCATCAATCCGGAGTCATTGTGCACATCAATTCTCTCTTGGTCGGTCAACGTGAAGATGTAGCAATTCGTGTCTGTATGAACAATCATTTTATGCTGTAAAGACAACCGTATATATTTATTCCATGATGCCATTGAGATAACGATAATGTGACTCAATTAACGCATATATCCGCCCGATCCGGCGAGTTTTGAAAGATTTCAACTGCAAACGCAATATGTACAAAATATTGAAATGTTAGAGGAACAAAATAACCACAAATGCCTTATGTAAGTTATGCAGTAAATGAGCAATTCAAATCGTATATATTGGGTTAGAGTTCGGTCATTTACTAGATGATCTATACTCGTAGCACATCGTGTCTTTCTCGTTAACAACATCAATATTACCTGTAAGTATTAGATCTTGTCTAAACATGCTTTATATGTATGTATGTATGTATGCATGTATGTATGTATGTATGTATGTATGTATGTATGTATGTATGTATGTATGTATGTATGTATGTATGTATGTATGTATGTATGTATGCATGCATGCATGCATGTATGTATGTATGTATGCATCCATGCCTGCCTGCCTGCCTGCCTGCCTGCCTGTCTGTCTGTCTGTCTTTCTGTCTGTGTGTATGTATGAATGTATTTATGTATATGACTGGGAGGGAGATATAGCTACATGTCTGCGGCATGATGTCCCAGGGCTAGACATCACAATAAACTGCCACACTGCAGATATCGTAGAGATATGACTGAAAACTATTAAGGTTCGGTAAAACTCTGCGTCACACACACACACGCATACAGAGACATGCCATTCTTGTTTTCTTGTAATAAATTCCATGCTGAAGTTTATGGTAATTGCAAATTAGAAAAGCAGTGTTTCGTCAATTGACGTGACATGACTTAATAATATCAATACTATAACCATCTTGACATGACTTAATAATATCAACACTATATTGGCGACTGTGAGGACATATAGAACCATGCTCTCAGTTATTACTGTATGTTCATGACCCCTAACGTTTTCTGGAGCATTTTGCCTCTTTTCTGATTATGGTGGTGATCCGTTTTGTATTAATTGAACCATTCTTAGAAATTATTTAAATGAAATCGCTAATTTCATAGAATATGAGGGTTATAGATTGATTCGCATTTCAGTTTTGTTAGTGTGTACAGCGAGTATTCAGGTATTGGTATTGCCCTATTCGTGAAATCTGTTCGCCATATAAGGTTTCTTTCTTCACATTATGATTCTTTTCAAGAAATGTTTTAGAACCTATCGCAATCAACAGTTTAATTAACTTGGAAGATAGTACTAAATACTACTACTACTACTAGTAATAATAATAATGATGACTTTGTATAGCGCCTAATCTTTAGAATCTCTCAGCTCCTTAGAACATATATAATGTTATGACTACCAAAATAAAATTTAAAGAAACAAAACACTGTGAAATTAGAAGACATAAACAATGCTGAAAATATGTAAGGTAGGAAACATTAGTAGGTCTTTAGATTTATTCTCGCAGTAAATAAACATGAGTTTTAAGAGCACTCTTGTAAGGGATCACTGTATCTTTGTGTCTAATTTCAATGGGCAATTCATTCCACGTTGCAAGGCCCTGGCATGCAACAGAACATTGTCCATATAACTTCAGTATCATGATGGTATGCACACATGGGTGAGGCCAGATAGGTATATTGAGCTGGAGTCCGACAGTCAAAAATATAGCAGAAAGAACAAATATGTTGTGTTTGATAGCTGATCGAATGGGTAGCCAGTATATGGTACAGAGCAACGTGGATGTGTAGTTTGATCGTGGTACTATAAGAATGATCCGAGAAGCTGTGTTTTGAAATTTGTAAGTTTCTGGAGTAGATGATCATGGTGTGTTTTGTTTTGTAAATCAGGGTGTGTGTTGTTTTGAGAGACTGTAAAGTACAGTACTGAGATACACACATACACTAATATATTTGGTGAAATGAATTAATTAATTACGCGAATGTTTAGAATTATTAACTTGTCTTACACACACCAGTAGATCTCAATCCTATTTTTGTATTTGTTTCTTAGTAAGACTCATATTCCGTTCATTGTACGTTTGTCAGTTGTGTCGTTCACATCATGGCAATGAATACCGACGGGTTATAATCCTCTTGCAGCTTCATCTTAAAAGATGTGCCTGTTAGAATAGTGTTAATACATCTTTAATGTCCTGAGTTAGACTAGATATTGATAGAAATTAACAGATGTGACATAATACATGTATGCTATGGATGAACAGTGTTTGTAATGTTATGTGTTATTGAAGAATAACTGTAGAAGGCGTTATGTAGAATTTATTAAATACAGGATATCTATACAGCTAGGAATGGGAGTAAATTCTGCCCTGAGAGTATATTTTTCCATGGAACTTAAACCCTAGTGGATGTATAACATAAACCAGCTGTTGGTGTGTATCAGTTCTAGTCCATTGTGGGATATGTGATTACATTTACTGTCAAGTTATATTTCAAAGCTAATTAGATTAAGGCTTACACTACATCTCCCCATCTGACAAGTTTACATTAAAACGAAATGTGATATGATGACCGCATTTCTAAACAAGCTCCATTAGCTTATTTTGTTTTCTACAAGTTTAGTCTCTTAGGTGGTTTTGATAACCTTCACGAACGTGTGAAATATCAGTTTTGAGTGGTTGGCATTGATTTGCTTTCATCTGAGTCGGTCAATGTATCAGAGTTTGAAGCAATCACTTTGAGAGACTCTGATAATGTGGTAGGCATTGGAATTAAATTTCTCCTATTACGCCGTATTTCTCTCTCCCTCGTCAGTTACTACCATGTATGAACGAGGTGTAGATGCCTCAGATTTAATTATCCCTGATGAAAATTGATCTTTAATCCATGCTTTATTCCCTACCTGAAGTTTTTTCATATTTCGGGCGCGGTGTCGACGATCATAATTTCTCTTTTGAGTTTTCGTTTAATAGTTTTCCGATTTCTTCGGTTTTATTAAATCTGGCCATCTCGGATCCTAGTTGTTTGGTGCCATTGGCAAAGTAGTTTGTAATTTTCTTCCCATCAATAATTCGGCAGGGCTTTATCCATTTGGTAATGGTGTTGCGCGATATGTCAAAAGAGCTATGTAAGGGTCGTTTGCCTTTTTAAGCATTCTTTTAATTGTTTGAACAGCTCTTTCGGCTAGACCATTGCTCTGTGGATCTTTCGGACTAATTGTAATATGGCTGAATCCATAACTTTTCGCAAAATCTTTGAGTATTGCGGATGTGTATTGCGGACCATTATCTGAAACTAATACTTCTGGTATACCATGTCGCGCAAATATTGATTTGAGATGATTGACAGTTGCTTTAGAACTTGTGCTTTGCAATTTTGCTATTTCAATGTATCGTGAGAAATAATCAATCACCAAGAGATATGTTTGACCATTCAGTTAAAACAAGCCTAATGCAACTCTTTGCCAAGGTCGACTTGGAAATTCATTTGGTATCATTGGTTTAACTTGATCTCTTGAGTTCTATATGCAATTTTGGCAAGATTTCACCAAGTGTTCAAGCTGAGTACGTAATCCTGTCCACCAAACTGACGTTTTGTCGCGTTCCCGGCATTTCACTATGCCTTGGTGACCATCGAGAGCTCTCTCAAGGATTTCTTTTTGAAGTGATTCTGGTACTACCAGGCGTGTACATTTCATTAAATGACCATTTTGAATTGTAAATTCACCTCTATCTGCCCAGTACGATTGAAGTTTTCAGTCCATAGCAGATTTTTCTGGCCACCCCGTTTCACAGAATTGTACAAGTTGTTTGAAAATCGAATCATTTTGATATTCAGACTTTATTTGTTCAAGTCGAGTATTTGATGCAGGCAAATTACTAACTACGAAATCAACGTAGGCGTTAGTTTCAGCCCGAAAGTCTCTGTCACTCTCAGAGTAATAACTTAAAGGTGCTCAGGATAGAGCATCAGCTGTTAATAGAGTATTGCCAGCAACATGAACTATGCAAACGTTGAATCTCATCAAACGCATTCTAGGGGGTAAATCTCCCAAGATTTTTGTGCTCATTAGTGGTACTAATGGCTTATGGTCAGTTTCAAGTTTGAACTGTGACCAAATTAAATAGCTACTAAAGCGTTCACATGCCCAAGTGATTGCAAGGGCCTCTTTTTCTATTTGAGCATAGCGTTGCTCAGTTTCCGACATACCTCGTGACGCGAACGCCACCAGTCTCAGAGTGCTACCGTACTTCTCCCGTAGTACAGCACCTAGTCCAAATGAAGATGCATCTGCAGATACAACTATTTTTCTATTTGGATCATAATGTGCTAAAGTAGGTGAAGATATCATTTCTTGCTTGATATCTCTAAAAGCTTGTTCTTGATATGGACCACACATCCACGAGAATTTACCTTTCAAAAGCTCACTTAATTTGTTTTGATTTTTCTGCCCAATTTGGACTAAATTTGCCAAGCTGATTTGCCATACCGAGAAATCGTCGTATCTCTGTTACGCATTTCGGTGTTTCCATTCCAGTTATAGCTTTGACATTTTCTGGATCAGGTCGGCAACCATTTTCGTCAACAATATGCCGAAGAAACCTTATTGTTGGTCTAGAAAATTCACACTTTTCAGCGTTCAAAGTGACGGCGGCCTTTTAAATTGATTTCATGATAATTTCTAGTCTTTCGTCATGGCTTTTCTGCGTTTCCCCAAAAACAAGAATATCGTCCATGTGAAAGAGTGTTCCGTCAAGTCGTTCCAGAGTTTCTGACATCCTTGTTTGAAAATATTCAGGCGCAGAACTGATCCCGAATGGAAGGCGATTAAAATAAACCTTATCAAAAGGAGTAATGAAAGTTGTAAGGCGGCGTGAATCTTCTGACAGGTTTATCTGCTAAATGCCCGAGTTTGTATCAATTTTGGTGAAAAACTTTGCACCTGCTAGTTTTGCAAGGGATTCTTCAACTGATGGTAGTGGATGGTTTTCTATTTTAACCGATTCATTTAGTTTAGTTACATCCACGCAAATTCTTACCTTACCGTTTGGTTTTGGAACAACACCCACTGCAGCGCACCATTCAGTGGGCTCATTTACTTTTGAAATAACCCCCATTTTTTCCATTCTCTCTAACTCCTTTTGAACTTTATTCAATAAAGGGATAGGAACCTTTCTTAGGGTAGATAAGACACAAGGTTTGGCATTTTTGTCCAGAGTTGTTATAGAACCATTTTCTTTTCCCTAGACCTTTGAACAAATTTGGATATTTCTCTCGATAGTCCCTGTCTAAATTTATTGACTTATCATGAATTTTGCTTCCATTTTGTGAGTTTTTATCTGAGGCATTTACGGAGGATACATTTACCTGTTCAATAATCTTAAGAGCCTGAATCGCTGGCCTACCCAAGAGTGCCTGATTCAGTCCCTTCTCAACAAATATGTATTGTACACTGAATGCATTGTTTGACTCCAGTCCACATGTAAATTTTCCCAGCACTTTAAGTTCAGAGTTCCCAGGTCCAAACATTTTTCGATCAGACTTTGAAAGTTTTTGTTCTCTGATTTTTCGTAAATCCTTCTCAGGAATTACAGACACATCGGCTCCAGTATCAATCTTGAATAAGAGTGTAGTGTTGTTCAATCTCACCCGCGTTATCCATGGTTGACCCTTCTTTGTGCTAACAGTCCCTAGAAATCCAGATTCCGCTCTCGATTCTATTGTGCGAACTGTCGATTTTGACAGACAGCATTTTGCATAGTGTCCTCTTTTCTTACACTTATGGCATTCTGCTTCTTTTGCAGGACATTGGTCTCGAGAATGATTTCCTTTCTTTCCACCTCTCATGCATCCTTTTCTGTTGGCATTATTTTGTTGAGCATTTGGAAATTTATGTTTCTGTTTCCAATATTTCAGTGAAGATGATTTTACTGCATCCATTTCAGTCATTCGTTCTCCGCTTGCTCGAATCGTTGTTTGTTGCTTTGTCACAGCCTCATTTTGTCGAGCTTGACTAACGGCAGATTCTAGAGTTAGATTCGCATCTAACTGCAATTTTTCTGACCGTTTTGAATTTGGCAGTCCAACTGCAAGTCGATTTCTGATCATTTCATCATGTAGTGACCCGAAATTACAATTTACTGCTAACACATAGATAGCAGTAACAAAACTGTCTACAATTTCTCCCTCTTCATGTTTTCTTTGATTAAATTTTTGCTCTGTCAAATATTACATTCCTCTTTGGAATACAATATCGCATGAATCTATCTGTCACAGGCTTCCACTTATTTTGATCTTCCTCTGTCAGGTTGAAAGAAGACAAAATGTCATCAGTCTCACTTCCCATGGAATAACTCAAGGTATTTACTTGAATTTCTTTCTCTTTTTCCAGACGTTTTAGGGCTCGAGAAGTCAAATTTGTCCGCATTTGTAAATTGAAATGAAGCCATTTTCAACTCTGATAATTCAATCCTGTATTTTACCGCTGCCACCATGTAATGCTATTTGTTATTGAAGAATAACTGTAGAATGCGTTATGTAGAATTTATTCAATACAAGACATCAATACAGCTAGGAATGGGAGGAAATTCTGCCCTGAGAGTATATTTTCCCATGGAACGTAAACCCTAGTGAATGTATAACATAAACCAGCTGTTGGTGTGTATCAGTTCTAGTCCATTGTGGGATATGTGATTACATTTACTGTCAAATGATATTTCAAAGCTAATTACATTAAGGCTTACATTACAGTGTTGACAGGTATGATGCGGAAACAGACTATACCGCCATGACGTGGTAGTCTATTGCTTAATGTAGACGTACATGTGGCACACAAGTTTATCAGTGATTGGAAACAATCAGGGATTTATTATAGTACCAGTCTGTGCTTGCTTTTCTGTATACAATGTCTGAATATATGTATCCGTCCGCCTCAATAACGTCTCTATGTCCTTGTGTATGTATATCTGTTGAGAGAGAGAGAGAGAGAGAGAGAGAGAGAGAGAGAGAGAGAGAGAGAGAGAGCTTAATTGCATGTGGTCACTTAAGGCCCATCCCGAGCCATACGAAAGGCTTCTACAAATGTAACTAACAACAGCTTCCTCTCTACGCGCTCAACATGAAGATGTTAATGTTAGGACTGGTTGGAATGGTATCAGGACAATGTGATTGCGTGAGGCAAAATTGTTAAAACTACATTAGGTTAAAATTATTCCAAACCAGAGAGAGAGAGAGAGAGAGAGAGAGAGAGAGAGACAGAGAGAGACAGAGACAGAGAGAGACAGAGAGAGAGATTACCAACCGTCACGTTGTCATAATAAAAGATGTACTGCTGCCTGACACTTGGCTCAATCGTGCTATGTGTGTGCTGAACCGTATGAGGAGTGGTCGTCATCTGAAAGAGAAGCATTCAATTTAATATGTATTTGGAATACAATTAGTAAAATTGGATTTCTAGAAGAACAAGATAATAACGTTCCATGAGATGTTATAAAATCAGCTGTGACTGACTATAAATTCTAAGACTCATGAAAGGTCTGATACTCTTTTGAGCCTTGTGAATTCTAAGACATCAAGAGAGATTACGCATACTGATGAAAACTGTGACGATTTTAACAAGTTGAATAACGTTTATGGACGAGAAAAATAGGAACAACTCTGGACATAGATGATATTTCGAACGTAACATGTTCACAGGTAAGTGATGAAATCCTGTCTGTGGATCAAAGGAACATCGAGTGAGGGTCATTATGCAACCCTTGACAGACTGCCGGGAAGGGAGAAGAGTCTGCTATGTATGTGAATCAGGGGTGACAAAATCAAGATATACTTGGAGTTGAGCAAGGCGTGGCCACCATTAGAATAAGAAGGTGAAGTCTATTATATTGAGAACTAAACGGCGGTAGTCGCTAAACCATTTTGCGGAAATTATAAAAGAAGATAAGCTGCTCCGAAGTCATTCCAAATTGGTGGAAATTACAAAGGCGCTTCAGAACAGGTCAGTGACTACTTGCGCGAGTGTTGTAAAAGTAATCGTAATTTAATTATGTGCAGTATGTACACATCACCACTAAAATCGTTAGTACGTAGAATTACCTTTTGTATGGTTTGACTGAGTTTTAGTGTTTGATCTAAATGCATATTTTGAGATATGAGCAATATTTATGGAATGAATTAATATTGTAATTCGCTATTTGGTTAATTCGGAGTAACCTTGTGCATTTATTCATGTGATTTTTTTTCTCCTAGATTTGCAAATGTTGAATTGAATTATGACTTTGTATAATGGCTGCTGTGTGCAACATTAGTTAATAGCGTTTTGACTATTGGTGTATACTTTGTAGGAGTATCATATGTAATGATATGTCAGCGCATGGATATGTGGATATCTGTGTACACTTTGCAGAAATGTAATGTACATAAATGCGTCTGATTATTTGATACTATTATATATAGTAAGATTGAGAATTCTCTCTCTCTCTCTCTCTCTCTCTCTCTCTCTCTCTCTCTCTCTCTCTCTCTCTCTCTATATATATATATATATATATATATATATATATATATATATATATATATATATGTACTGTGTACACCATATCAGAGAGAATGGGTGTTTCGACGTGCACGAATGGGTGACCTAGGAAGGTAATGACTTATATTATTGTCTACTGTGTGTCTAGATTGCTACAGGAATATGCTATGCTGATGTCTTTGTGTGTTCGTATAGGAAGCTTTTAGGGACCAGATGAACTGTAGGAGTCCACGGGAAATCCACTAGTGTAGTTGGTCTGACTCTCTGTGAGACACAGATAAGGTACAAACGGCGGTAGAAGTTAGACGGACTGTAGGAAACAGGAAACAGGAGTACCAGTCCAGAGAAGTATAACGCAGATGAGTAGGAACACATGACAGGGGGTAAATCTATCACACTAAGTCAGATGATGAAATAGGCCGTCACTTGGTCGAGTGAAAGACGAGTGATAGGGTTTTAAATATTGAATTTTATTTATTTGAGAAATGACGATCTGTTATTGAAAGATATTACATTGTTGTTTATTTAAATTTTCACATTTTGTGTATTTTTTAATTCAACTGTCTGCATTGCTGACTGGGGAATCAAAGCTTTGCATCTCTTTACTGCTACTTTAAATTCTGAAACAACGAGCCAGGGTAGGTCTTCTGTTAATATAATATTGGGAGCCATCCACCTCAACCTAGTTGACGAGAAACCTCTTCAATGTCTTATTGGGTAAGCTGTTCAGTCTAGAAAGATGTTCAGCGTCGTATAAAACTGTTTTCGATTCAATATGGTATAATACACAGTACATTGTGATACAAGATTGTCGTATGTACGTTAATTGATTTATGTATTAATATATAATGACAGTTCTTAATGACATTGATGGTGACTATCAATACTGATATATTGCTTGTGTTGGGAAAGGATGTAAAGATTTCACATGAAACACTAAAAATGAAAACATAATAATAGCGCATTGTTAGAAAGAATATTGTATATTCTAGAACAGAACAATACACCTTTAATTTTGCAATAATTTGAATTTATTGTGTACTTTATATTGTGCTTAATTATACTTACGTGTATATTTCTTTTAAAATAATGTTTATATTTCTCTGAATTACTAAACGATATCTGAAGCTACGACCAGTGAACGTATTTGGTGGCACCTCAATGCAAAACGTTCGAAAATGTTAAACATTCGACATATACAAAACGATATAATTTTATTGTCACTGTTATTATCTATACATAATGTACAAACCAATGTCAATAGGTGGTTAGTTGTCTCAGACGATAATCACTGAATACAGTAGTTAATGTGCATATTGGTGGAAGTTTGTGACTCTACGTCAGCGGAGAATGGGAACCTTAACATTAGAAAACAAATGTGTATTCGAGAACAGAAATACCGATAGGACACATGGAAATATAATTACTGTCATTGTCTGGTCACAGGAAAGTGGCAGGAACTAGCTGCCTAAGTTTTTTTTCTTCTTATTTTTACATTGGTGCTAAATGCTATGTCTTATTATCGAAAATAATAGAGAAAATATTTATTCAATAGTATTGCTATTGAATCAGCAATAGCCTTCATCGTATGTTGCAGTGTCTAAAATAAGACATCATTGATGCGTGTTGTGAAAATTAAGACACAATAAAGAGACGTTGAAATTTCTTACGTAATAATTAAAACATTTGCATCCGATTTTTCTTTGCGACAAACTATACTCCATGGTCTCCTGATTATTCAGTATTGTGAAAGAATAGATTGGAGGCAGCAAACGAAAATGTTGATATATTAAGTGATATAATAAATCAGTTTCGTAGTGCAGAAACTAAAGCCCAAAATAGTATAGATTTGTACCAGCACGATGATGTATGACTTTGTGCAGCCAACACAAAGACAAAACACCAGTCTACAAATATTTAAATGAAGACTACGTATGGTTATGACAAAGCCAACACAAAGACAAAATACCAGTCTATTGATATTTAAATGCAGACTACGTATGGTCATATAAGACAAAGCCAACACAAAGAAAAAACGTCAGTCTTCAAATATGTACATGAAGACGACGTATGGTTATGACAAAACCAACACAAAGACAAAAAACCAGTCTACAAATTTTAAATGAAGACTACGTATGGTTATGACAAAGCCAACACAAAGACAAAACACCAGTCTACAAATATTTAAATGAAGACTACGTATGGTTATATACGAAAAAGCCAACACAAAGACAAAACACCATTCTATAAATATGTACATGAAGACGACGCACGTTTATGACAAATTTACTTACCTGATAAGACAGACCGACCAGGACAGCGAAGATGATGATACACTTCATTTTGATAAACGAGAGATTTAGATAACAAACCGAGTGACAACTGGCATTGAATCTCATCCTTACTATCGGTCTTCTTATCTTCAGACAGAGATATGTCATGACCCGACGTCACGAACTAATCCAAATTTCAGAATTGAGATTCGAAGTATTTCAGTTTCTAAATATGCTTCTGCCAGTATTTCATTATGACGTGCAGTGTACAATGTAAGCATTTTAAATCGATGTTGCACACACGAAAGGGATTTAAAAATTTGCAGGATTACTTTACAAGTCAAAGCAGCAAATACGACTAATCAATTAACATTTGTTGTACGGTTGTGTGATAGGGCTTACTGGATGTTACTACTCTCATCATTTACACCAGTAAAAAAGATATAATGTATCATCCAGACCACCCTTTCTGACGGTGTAAAGAATCTCGAAGACTTCTATTTGCTCTCGCTAAGGTCTCATTGAAAAGTTGTTTCAGGTGTATTTTCATCAAACACAGACCTACTGCGTACAAATGAGAATAATGCTAGGCCTGTAACTATGATATTCGCACCTGCAGTGTAATTTAGTACAAATATAAGTATTTTAAATCGATGTCGCACACAAAAAATGGATTAAAATATTTGCAGCATTACTTTACAAGTTCAAAGTAGCAAATATGAAAAAATCAGTTAACATTTGTTATACGGTCGTTTGCCAACGTTTATATGTTCTTGGCAGTGAGAATATGGGTCAATCACTAATTAGTTACACTAGATATTAAGGTCAATAAATTTAAAATTTTAAAAATTTAAAAATAATATCTAATTACAACTATTGGCTTTGGTAAGCTAAATATCAAGGTGTTATATATAGCCCATAAATGCGTCATTGGCCAAAAGGTGATCATTGCTCTGCTGTAACGGGATCGAGCACACGTTGGATTAGATCTAGCGAAAAGACGATTACGTAAATGATATGTCTATTGATCATGCATATGGATACATGAATGAATCTGTACTAAGGGGAACTAATTCTAATGGTGGACATAATATAATCACTGCATCAAGGTTAACAATGGAAATAGAAAAATGACATCGTTACTAAATTGACCGATAAAAAGCATTGAATTTCAAAACAACTCCACAAATTATTCTGTACATGAACGGATTTTGTCGACGAATGTAACTATCAACAACTATGATCACGATATGTAATAATATAGAAATATGATTGATATATCGATCTATCGACCTGACAAGTAGGACATTTATAAACACGATTAATTTTATGCTTTGGTTTATCAGAGGAAACGTTGTTTTGATTCACTGCAGTAAACGTCTGAACTAATTAAATGTTTCAATCCCATGATTATGAAAATGTTTTAACTGTTGTGAAAATCCATGAAAGACATTGCATTTATCTTTTCATATTTTATATAAACAGAAACGTCTGATATTAGCTATTGAAATGAATATGGTAAGTTGAAAGAGCAATCTGCTCTTTTGACAACTTACATCTTACCTATTGATAGATTGTTGACAGATCACCGCCATGACAAATGTAAGTGTTTGGTGACAAATTTAAGTTTTTGGGTACAAAGAAATCCTGGTATACATGTCATGTGAATTTATTATCAAGTTCAGTTTGCAAGGCACTCGTACCATGAACAAGCAATAAACTTACATATAACATACACCCAACACAATATTCACGTCATATAATGCTACATCCAACACAATATTCACCTCATATAATGCTACATCCAACACAATATTCACGTCATATAATGCTACATCCAACACATAATTCACGTCATATGATGCTACATCCAACACAATATTCACGTCATATGATGCTACATCCAACACAATATTCACGTCATATAATGCTACATCCAACACAATATTCAAGTCATATAATGCTACATCCAACACAATATTCACGTCATATGATGCTACATCCAACACAATATTCACGTCATATGATGCTACATCCAACACAATATTCACGTCATACGATGCTACATCCAACACAATATTCACGTCATATGATGTTATATCCAACACAATATTCACGTCATATAATGCTACATCCAACACAATATTCACGTCATATGATGCTACATCCAACACAATATTCAGGTCATATGATGCTACATTCAACACAATATTCACGTCATATGATGCTATATCCAACACAATATTCACGTCATATAATGCTACATCCAACACAATATTCACGTCATATGATGCTACATCCAACACAATATTCAGGTCATATGATGCTACATTCAACACAATATTCACGTCATATGATGCTACATCCAACACAATATTCAGGTCGTATGATGCTACATTCAACACAATATTCACGTCATATGATGCTATATCCAACACAATATTCACCTCATATAATGGATATCGCGCAACCACGATGTCTTAGAGGCTGAATCACCTTTATTCTACTTTATTCCCCCTTGATAATTGTGCCAAAAGTTTCAAGAAACATACAAAACATTAAAGAACTTCTAATTGTCGCCTAAGTGCAAGAAATGAAGCAGATAATTAAATCACATCAAACTAATTAACTAAATTACTCTGATAAACTCTCACATTAGCGTCATGAAAGTCGAAATTAAGACTGTGGGCTGAAACTTGAATTCCTCTCCCCACCAGAAAAAATATGACCGGACAAAAAGCCATGAATATCACTATATGCGCGATCGTTCCATTGATGGCATTCACTATTCACAACTGTATGTTTATTTATGATTTACGTGAAATGTAGATGCTCCTGTGGTTAATACATTATTTGGAAAATTGCATGATAACATATTATGAAACTGTTTATGAGTGTATGTACTAAACAATGAATCATATGCATCAAATTTGGGGTGCAGATATCGACAAAGACAAAACAAGTGCAGGAAGACGTATTATAATCCCCATCACGTTCCCATATCTAATAAGATAAGAATCGGTACCATTGAAGACGAAAATCGAAAATGCCTTATAGAAGCGGTTGACATTGCAGAAAGATAGACTGAGGACTGCAAAGAACTCTACGACCATCAGTCCACATGAGACCCAGAGGTACTTGAAGTTATTAAATCCTCAAATGATGTCTATTTCTCCATTCTCAAATTTTAAGTGGAGTCAGCAATAAAAACATTTAAGAATAGGAAGGCACCTGGAGTAGAAAACACACAGCTGAACATACAAAGAATGGGAGAGCGGGAATCAATGATATAGCTAGTAACACAAATCGGCGACAAGATCTGGCAGACAGGTGAATGAATGGCCAACACTGTGACCCAGTAACTGAATAGCTCTGAATGGGCTACGCGTAGTGAATTTGGCAGTTTAAATATAAAGCTCTGAATGGGCTACGCGTAGCGACTTTGGTAGTTTAGATATATATATTTCTGAATGGGCTACGCGTAGTCATTTTGGTAATTTAAATTTATAGCTATGCAATGTCTACTCGTGGTGATTTTGACATTATGTCCCAAGGAATTGATACGCGAAGTGATTTTTAAAGTTTTAATATGTAACAATGAATGATATTCCGTTGGTGAATTAAACAGTTTAATTATGTGACAAGTAATCGTATGCTCGTAGTTATTTTGTCAGTTTAAATATATGGCAATGAAATTTAAATATATAGCTGTGATTGGGCTACAAGTAGTGTTTCTTTCTTAGTTTAAATATATGGCAATATATGAGATACCTTTATTTGGTTAGTTTAAACACATGGCAACATATGAGATACTTTTATTTGGTTAGTTTAAATATGTATATAAATGAGCTACATATAGGGTGTTTGGCAGTGTAAATATACGGTAATGAATGGCATACCCTTCGTGAGTCTGGCAGTTTAAATATATGCAAGTAATGGGATACCCGTAGCGATTCGGGAGTAAATGATATTTAGCAATAAATTTGATAACAGTGTTGATTCTGGCAATTTAAATATATGGCAACAACACATGGGATACCAGATATCAGTCATGCAAGTCTTAAATATACCATCACATGTCTAAAGATGTAGATTTGTATGAATGTTTTCCAATTTAAAATTTGTTAATATACCAATAGATTTGATTGCGCTGATGTACTAACAGTCTTGATATAGAGAAACAGTATAATCCAGAATTTTTGTCAATGAATACACATTAATACAATGTAGTGGTTTCTCCAAAATGTCAATGAGCACTTCGCAATTGAAATGCATAATTTTAATAACTGATCATCCAAATTATATCGGAACACAAAGTAAATACATCAAAAGACTAAATTTAAAGGACGAATAATTTTGTTGACCACAATCTTATATAAAAATCAAATGTGCAATATAACACAAATTTTGATCAGGAGTTATCTTCCAGAATATTCAAAGTTTATAAATAAAACTAGCAAATAAGTTATTAATAACTGACAATTGTGACACAAAGCATGAAAATAATCAGATTGGCCAAACATCTACTTGTATTTACAGATATCGGGATGGAAACATAATGAAAATTATGGATACATGACACCACCACTAATAACGGAAATGAAAGGTGGATGCACTAAAATTGTTTTTAAACATTTGTCAAATATATATATGATTCTAGAATATTTACATTTATATAGAAAAAGGTCTTGATTAATATAAAATATACATAAAGTAAAATAGTACTTCTATACACTTAAAAGTGCCACTATGAGATTATCGTTTCACGTGATGTGTCTAATTTCAATGCAGTATTTATACAAGAACCAACTCTAAGGGAGAAATCTATGTTTTTTTTTTCCTTTTGTTAATGAAAGTCATACGGTTTCGTCACTGAAAGCAATAATCGATGAATCGGCTAGGTTTGAATACAATGCCAATGTCGGAGATAAGCATTTATTTTTGATTGTATAATAATTTATCTTGTGTTTGTTTTAGTTTTCTTTAGAAAAAGAGCATACTGGATAATCCTCGCCATTTTGTCGTCTTCATTAAAAACTCAAACAATCCTGATATTCAAAAATATCTTGTGAACAGCTGTAGAAGGTGAAGGTCATGATCAATACTCAATGTTAGTGTTGTAGAATTATGAAATATGTACTCATATTCACACAATAGCTATTCTAAATTTCATTTTCTTTCTACGTCTACATTAATTCAATGATTAGCTAGAATATTTCTAACAAAATAATCCTTTAACATATTTATTTGAAACGTGGTTATCTCTTTCCATCCATCGGGAGTATTAATGACGTAGTTTAACGCTTGTATTTGTTTTCAATTGTATAACGATGATAAATTGTAGTCCGAAGAGGAGTTTGCGGTATGTGAAGGATTGCCAAAGCTCTATCACCCGGCTGAAAACTCGTTTTCCTTAGTATCTTGTTAATTTTTATAGTTCTTTGCACCATACAATTAAAATCAGTTATATAGTCAAAGACATTCATTTTGGAACCTTTATGTTAAAAACATTTCCTTATTATAACGGCAATGGCCCACGGAAAGAAGAATCAGTTTGAACGGACTAAACCTACAAACTATTCAACTGACAGCGAACAAAAACACACGAGTAACATCATGCGAATCTTTTCCTATCTCAAAGCACCAATATCACCAATAATAATCTTCAACGTTTGATGAAGTCTTTCCAAAATTCCTTGTTAGGGTTATATACATAAGTCTTAAAATGCCAGATACCAGATTCATGCATAACGTGTTGGAAATATTCAAAAATTGTAACAGAAAACGGAAAAACCAAACAAATTGTAAAATCCGACATATAATTTATTTCCATACCGGAAAACGTAAACATTTAATAGGAACTTACAATATTGTGATTTATATACAAAATAATCCCTAAACGTTCTAGCACACGTCTGAAAGTAAGGAGTGTTTTAAATGAATTATATTGGTGTTTCGCATGAATTAAAAATAGGAGAGTGCTAATGTAGCAATAATCTTGACTTTACCTATGTGGTCTTGGTATTTCACACTAACATTATATATGTATTTGAATGAGTCCCGAACAATTCCAAAATAATCCTTAAATAGAAAAGCACTTTGTAATTCCATGGACTTGATTAAAGTAATAAATCCTATCACATTATAACTGAACATAACTGAGACTGATTCAACAAAAGCTGATGTTAAGATAAGAAGAATTAGTAATTTTGCCTGAAACATCCCTCCATAGTAATCTAAGACACAATAGAATGACCCCGATTATTGTCAGTTTCAATGTAAATTTCCAAGAAACTGTAAACAAAGTCATATCTTTATTTAAATTTCGGGAGTAAACTGACATAAATCATGACGTTCAAGGGGTAAAATATTGTCCTAAACACCAATTCATCTAAACCTATTCTCTACAAACGATAATTATCTTACAATATATCTACAGTTGTGAACAGAAGTTAGCTATGCACTTCAAATGTACAATCATGGACAAAGTGTCAAGACAGATGATATAGATATATAGATGACAGCTTAAAATGTTACCAATGTTAAAACATGGTCACACATGGGAATATATTTTTTAAAGGAATGCCTCTGGAAATCGTGTTGCCTCACACATTATGATATATACGTATTGAATACCTCACTTAATCGTAGGTAATAAATCGACACAGCCAGCCGTTATTCTGCAAAGTGGTTCGTCAAATGGAGGAAAAAATATGAAGACGAGCCTTGCGTATCTTCTGATTAGCTTTTCGTATCATTTAAGAAGTGGCACACTCTATTATAAAAGGTTTAGAACTATTCGACATGACATATAAGTCTGTTTACTAAAGTCATAATGGTCTTTGCCTGACCCAATGAACGTGTTGCTTTCACTGCAATAGAGTGACCTTGACCTCATAGAAGATAATGGTATTATGTGATTGCCTTTTTGCTGACTATCTCAATCAGAAGGAACGTACACTTTCCTCTTACAGTGAGTGAAATGTAAAATAAAAGATAAAGGTTTTTTCTCAGTCTTATCAGCAAGTTGATTTTTTAACGCTGTGACCTATGGAAATGTAATTTAGTCACGGAGATAACATTATAATAATGGGATTTATACTTTGTGCAATCGTCCATGCTAGTTTCGAAATGTTAGAGTTATCTTTGGTCTAATCCACAGTTTTAAGAACCAATTTTGTTTCTCGGTCTTTCCTAAATTCGGTTTTAAATTGGTAATGTTAGGTGTACTTTAATTTCTGGTTTGAATTATCTAAATTTCCTGATATATTATATCACATCTTATTCCGCATCAGTTTCAGATACTTTTAATTATTTTAATTTCCTCAAAATGATAAACATTTCAGAGTTTTTGTAAATTTCTTCCTAATTTCGTTGCATTTCTGGATTGTCTTTTTACATTCCGTTTAAGCGATAAGAAGATGATAGTGTTTTGTGGTTCATAGCATTCTGGGATGTATTCATAAATTTAATGTCGGTTTATTCACTTTTAGCATCAAATTCCTTTCTTTATCTTCGCTAAGTTCAGTGTCGATTTAACTTTATATTGTAGTCTCTAGCACTGGAATAAATATTCGGTTTACAATTTGCTGTCGAAGTCATATTCCACACCAGTGTCGGAATTTCAATATGAATTTGATACAATGTTTAGGCTGCTGATTTAAAAGGCTAGGATGTTTACGACAGTAAAACGTAGGCCAATGTAAACACAAATATATTTTATGTAAACACAAATATATTTTGTCTGCAAAAATATTTTCAGTGCATTTTTCACTCAAAGAAGAGTAGACTTTTTCCTTTATGCAATAGTTACACAAATGCATACGCTAAACGTTCTTCTTTGCTCTGATATGTTTAATGAACATTTAAAATATCTTTTATATGTTTTAAATATAATGCGTATTGTAAAAAAATGATACTACTGTCAACAAATATCCTGCATTTCTGTGTTATAATAATCAAGAGAACAAGCATATCAACTTGTGAATCGCCATTGAGATTGTTATATGATTTTAATTTGGTAATGTTTGTGTTTCTGCGCCCATGTTTATGCCTGTTAAATGTTTACAATTATCACTTTATGCATGTATATATTTATTAATACATGTATGTATTGATGTATGTATGTGAATATGGCTAAATATTCCAAACAAGTGTTATTCAGATAATGATTACATGCCGGAAAACAAAACTGTATTTACACATAGGTACGTTAATCAATTAAAACAATTTTCAATCTCCAATCTTGAGCACGATATGATAGATGGCGCTCGTGCTCAAATCATGCCGTATTGCTTTGAAAATGGCTACTAGTAAGATAATGTAGCCTTCTTGGTCATGGTCTTTGAAATAACTCCGACCTATGCAGAAATACGTCTATGTTTAATGATAACTCCGACATATGCAGCACTACGTCTATGTTTACTGATAACTCCGACATATGCAGCACTACGTCTATGTTTACCGATAACTCCGACTTATGCAGCAATACGTCTATGTTTACTGATAACTCCGACATATGCAGCACTACGTCTATGTTTACTGATAACTCCGACTTATGCAGCACTACGTCTATGTTTACTGATAACTCTGACTTATACAGCACTACATCTATGTTTACTGATAACACCGACATATGCAGCACTACGTCTATGTTTACTGATAACTCCGACATATACAGCACTACGTCTATGTTTACTGATAACTCCGACTTATACAGCACTACGTCTATGCTTACTGATAACTCCGACTTATACAGCTCTACGTCTATGTTTACTGATAACTCCGACTTATATAGCACTACGTCTATGTTTACTGATAACTCTGACATATGCAGCACTACGTCTATGTTTACTGATAACTCCGACTTATACAGCACTACGTCTATGTTTACTGGTAACTCCGAAATATGCAGCACTACGTCTATGTTTACTGATAACTCCAACATTTGCAGCCCTACGTCTATGTTTACTGATAACTCCGACATATACAGCACTACGTCAATGTTTACTGATAACTCCAACTTATACAGCACTACGTCTAACTTCGACATATACAGCACTACGTCTATGTTTACTGATAACTCCGACATATACAGCACTACCTCTAGGTTTACTGATAACTCCGACTTATACAGCACTACGTCTATGTTTACTGATAACTCCGACATATGCAGCACTACGTCTATGTTTACTGATAACTCCGACATATGCAGCACTACGTCTATGTTTACTGATAACTCCGACTTATACAGCACTACGTCTATGTTTACTGATAACTCCGAAATATGCATCACTGCATCTATGTTTACTGATAACTCCGACATATGCAGCACTACGTCTATGTTTACTGATAACTCCGACATATACAGCACTACGTCTATGTTTACTGATAACTCCGACATATGCAGCACTACGTCTATGTTTACTGATAACTCCGACATATGCAGCACTACGTCTATGTTTACTGATAACTCCGACTTATACAGCACTACGTCTATGTTTACTGATAACTCCGAAATATGCATCACTGCATCTATGTTTACTGATAACTCCGACATATGCAGCACTACGTCTATGTTTACTGATAACTCCGACATATACAGCACTACGTCAATTTTTACTGATAACTCCAACTTATACAGCACTACGTCTAACTTCGACATATACAGCACTACGTCTATGTTTACTGATAACTCCGACATATACAGCACTACCTCTAGGTTTACTGATAACTCCGACTTATACAGCACTACGTCTATGTTTACTGATAACTCCGACATATGCAGCACTACGTCTATGTTTACTGATAACTCCGACATATGCAGCACTACGTCTATGTTTACTGATAACTCCGACTTATACAGCACTACGTCTATGTTTACTGATAACTCCGAAATATGCAGCACTACATCTATGTTTACTGATAACTCCGACATATGCAGCACTACGTCTATGTTTACTGATAACTCCGACATATGCAGCACTACGTCTATGTTTACTGATGCATGCAAACTATGGTTGAAACCGATGTTGTGGATGCACATGAATGTATAAAGGTTGTTTTAAACCAGAATTGAAATGTTTTCCCTTTGGTCATAGCCATGCGTTGGAACTGAGCATAAGATAAATTATTTTGATAGTTTAAGTCGCAGCAGATTAAACATTGTATAACCATTTTCCAATGATATAATGGAGGCTTTGTTAATAGTTAAAATTAAATAGAACATACATTTTATGCAGGATTTATTTGAAGTCAGATGGCAAAGATACATGGTGTGATTACGAAAAACGCACGTAAACCATATACCATACAACATTTGAACTACTCTGTTATAACTCGTATTGTACCTAACGATTTGGCACATTTTGGAACTGCAGCATTTGCACGAGTATGTTTTTGACACAGATATTGGAATAATAGCACGTTCTGTAACTCCAGCATTTGCATGACTCTGTAATAGAGACATGGGAATTATGACATTCGTTGCAATTACATCTGTCGCTAGAGTATCATTGTATACAGACACAAGAAAATTCGCACGTTTGTAGCTACATTATTTGCATGAGTCTGTATTAAATGGTATGGGAATAATAACATTCTTTGTAACTACATCTTCTTCCCAAAACTGTTGGAAATACGGGCATTGGAATAATAACATTCTTTGTAACTACATCTTCTTCCCAAAACTGTTGGAAATACGGGCATTGGAATAATAACATTCTTTGTAACTACATCTTCTTCCCAAAACTGTTGGAAATACGGGCATTGGAATAATAACATTCTTTGTAACCACATCTTCTTCCCAAAACTGTTGGAAATACGGGCATTGGAATAATAACATTCTTTGTAACTACATCTTCTTCCCAAAACTGTTCGAAATACGGGCATTGGAATAATAACATTCTTTGTAACTACATCTTCTTCCCAAAACTGTTGGAAATACGGGCATTGGAATAATAACATTCTTTGTAACTACATCTTCTTCCCAAAACTGTTGGAAATACGGGCATTGGAATAATAACATTCTTTGTAACTACATCTTCTTCCCAAAACTGTTGGAAATACGGGCATTGGAATAATAACATTCTTTGTAACTACATCTTCTTCACAAAACTGTTGGAATACGGGCATTGGAATAATAACATTCTTTGTAACTACATCTTCTTCCCAAAACTGTTGGAAATACGGGCATTGGAATAATAACATTCTTTGTAACTACATCTTCTTCCCAAAACTGTTGGAATACGGGCATTGGAATAATAACATTCTTTGTAACTACATCTTCTTCCCAAAACTGTTGGAAATACGGGCATTGTAATAATAGCGTTTGGTTACAAACTGCAGCATTTGCACTATCTGTTATATTCCGAAACTGGAATAATATCGAGTTTTGTAGATACAAATTTGTAAGACTCTATTTGAGGTATACGTGCTAGTGCATAAAACACTCGACGTTAGTATTTGTATCATGGGCATAAGACCTCCATTTTACATTTCATTTTCTGTCTTTCAATGGCATCAGTTTGTTACAAGCACGATTTATAACTGAGTTTGCGGAATCAGGCCATCGTATTAGGGGAATATGTTTTGTTGACATAAATATTTGAGTTTGGTCTGAAAAACGTACGAGGCATCAAATCTGGGTAGTTTTCTACGTAACAAAGATGAATCACAGCTGACATACCAGAAACGCTTCGAATTCGGAGGCAATTGTTGTTTTCTAGCCGCATTTGTCACGTATTTAAGCTTTTGTCACTAAGAAGACAGACGTTGTATAACAGCAAAGTTTTACTACGTTTGTATCTTCTAATTTGTTTACAATTGCCTCTTCACTGTTTAATTAAATACGAAAATATATTATTTACATGGCTTATATTATCATTATTAGTTATAGTTATAGTTATTAAAAGATATGTTATCTTATGTACCAAAAAGACAAAAATTATATTTAAACTAAACCGGCCGTAAATGTCTATTATGCAATGTTAAGCTACTGTTGTGCTAAGGTACTTCAGAAAATTACTACGTACAACCGATTCTGCTTAACAGTATGAGATTCCTATTCCCTTGTTAGTGCTGATCGTCGAGGGCAGTAAAGGTGATATTTATTTGGCAGGTCAGACCGACGAGGGCAGTAAAGGTGATAATTATCTGGCAGGTCAGATCATCGAGGGCAGTAAAGGTGATATTTACCTGGCAGGTCAGACTGATGAGGGCAGTAAAAGTGATATTTACCTGGAAGGTCAGACCGACCAGGGTGGTAGAGATGATATTACTCGATGTTACATAGTGATGAGGAAAGTAGCGTAATAAGAACCTGATCGGACAGACCGATAAGGGCAGTTATGATGTTAACACTTGCCATTTTAATCATAGATAGACTCGGTCAACATACCCAAATTATGTATGTGATTTAGTGATCAATATAAAAAATTATTTTATTACGCTCTTAAACATAGCCTTCATCAATGGTAAAAAACACCTGTTTTAAATATACGTAATAAGGGTCTCACTTACTAATTTAGCCTTACAAGCAAATTGTTTATATTTAATTATTTGCATTTGTACTTGATTATAGTTTCTTTCTTCGTGTTATTGATGTAGGTATACAGGGAATCGGAGTTGATTAAAATAAAATAAGCGTTTATACAGTATGTGTTGATGGACGTCTAAAGATTAGGTTTTGGATTTTGAGGAATAGCAACATCAGATTAGTTTATTTTACATCTTTTAATTTTAGTGAAACCTTTGAGCCGATGGAATTAGTACTGTACTGTGTGAGGAACAAGATACTGGAGGTATTGCTGTTAAAGCAAATAATGTCAGTTCTACACATGACCTTATAGGACCAAAACGGATCTCTCAAAAATAGGTTCTACTCCATTATTGAAAATTGTTATCTATGCTTTATTCTTTTATCATCAGGTTAGAAAGTATATGGGTTCGTCAGTATGTATTGGTGTTGTTTTGTTGGTCTGGTGCTGGTGACTAAAGTTGTTTGATGGTTAATACACTTGGATGTTTATGATTAAGTCAGTGAATTAGTCAGTAGAGATGGATGCTGATAAGTAGACGTGGTTGTTGGTTTGAAAGACAGTGTGTTTGTTGGTCAGTGAGAATGTTAGGCAGAATCAAACATCTTGTTAATTCCCATATTCGCAAGGCAATTCACAATTGTGAAATCATTGAATACTTTAAAGAATACACTTCCCTTGTCGAGCAATAATATTCCATAATTTGAAACTTATGGACCATAATAACACTGAGCAACCATTCTATTCCTTAGTGTCAGTTGTTTTATACGGTAGCCACCTGTTAAACGTTTTATTTTCCCAAATGTGGTCCTATATTGTCCCATTAAATAATGACAAATCTGAATAGAGTCTAGATGGAAGTGTAGGAATTTGTATACATATATATATATATATATATATATATATATATATATATATATATATATATATATATATATTTTATTTATAAACCTGAAGATTGTTTTTCAAACACCGTATATGAAAAACACAGTACAAAATAACGTTCGTGTGATATAAGTATTTTATTTCAATACCACACGGTCTAGGCAACTGTGTAGTAATGTTGAATGTTTCCTCCACAACCTTGTGTAACACTATGGTCCAAGGAGGCCTTGTCTACCTCAGTCTTTGTACCAGTAACAATCATTTGTAGGAACTGGACCTGAAATAGCAAACATATATTAGGCACACATAATGTATTTAAACACCTACAAGCGGCTTGAAAATAGAATAAATCAGTGTTAAAAGTAATGGACACACACACACACACACACACACACACACACACACACACATACATATATATATATATATATATATATATATATATATATATATATATATATATATATATATATATATATATATATACGATCCATTGTAGAGGATGGTTTTTTCCTTGCATGTGTTTGCGCGCGCGCGTATGTGTGTGTGTGTGTGTGTGTGAGAGAGAGAGAGAGAGAGAGAGAGAGAGAGAGAGAGAGAGAGAGAGAGAGAGATGCAATAATTTTAGAAACGGACACGAGAAGATTGGTAGCAATAATGACTGAATGACTGAATCAGCTAGTTTCTTGACCCAGAAAACCAAAATGTTTCAGTTTCTCCATATGAAGGTTTTAAAAGGTTATGCTAGTCTAGACTCATATATTGGGTATGTTAGTCTAGACTGATATATTGGGTATGTTAGTCTAGACTGATATAGTGGGTATGTTAGTCTAAACTAAAATATTGGGTATGCTAGTCTAAACTGATATTGGGTATGCTAGTCAAGACTGATATATTGGTTATGTTAGTCTAGAACGATATATTGGGTATGCTAGTTTAGACTGATATATTGGGTATGTTAGTCTAGACTGATATATTGGGTATGTTATTCTAGACTGATATATTGGGTATGCTAGCCTATACTGATTTATTAACACCCCATGTGGCGACTCGCTAAAACAGACATTGTTTATACAATCGCTGGTTGCAATATAGTCACTCTGTTTAGTTATTGATTGTGGCCATAAATTCTAAAGGGATTTACTATCGTGCTTTATATATTATTCTACTGACTGTATTTTCAAATACGAGTTTTCGAATTTTCTTATTTTTGACAGATTATTGTACGGGTTATCGAGACAAGTTTTAACGTAATTTTACACTTTGGTCCCTGACTTTAATTTTCGGAGCAAATTAACGTTTAGGAATTCCGTTCCCACGTTTTTCACATTGTCTTCCGAACAATGTATAAGAAACAGTTATACATGTATTTTTAGATCGGTAATCATCCCGTCTATGACAGATATTTTCCAAATCAGAACGGCTACACTTACTTCTAATAATTCATATAAAGCAATTTGTTTTGGTATCCATTATACTGTACTAATATTTCTTTCTTAAATCTTTACAGCTTTGGTATTTTAACGGCAATATGCAGTATACAATTGGTAGTTTGTTGGAAAATAAAATAAAATAAAAATTACAATTTCATTGTCTTTTGTTGGATTATATATTTACTGCTGTGCCGTTAAAATGTACTTTATGCGCCTGAACACACGATATATCTCATACAGAAAGAAAGCGTCTTCTCAAATTTCTACACAGGGAGGATTGAGAAGAGTGAAACAAAAAAAGTGGAGTATATGAAACAAACATCACCACAAGAAAATATATCTGCAAAATTTAAATAACATTAATAACATTAATTTGTATCTGGAAAATATAACAGAATTACCTTTGTCTATAAACAGTAATAGAATTTGCATGAAATAGTGCATAAAGGTTATTGTATTGTGTAAAGAAACATAATTATCTGTAATATATTATGCTAATCATAAATTTTCATCTTCAATAGAATATTGATATTTAATGTCATATCGAGTTAATTATAATTTACAAATCATTTTTCTTTTTCTTTCTCCTTTTCAAGTTATGTTGACTTCATTTTCATATATATATATATATATATATATATATATATATATATATATATATATATATATATATATATATATATATATATATATATATAAAAACTTGCCAGAACTAGCACAATGCATATGTTCTACAAAATAACAAACAAATCGTAGCTCTAGTTAAACGCTTGCAACGCTCAGCCGAATTTATCCTTTGCACTAATAATAATACACTTAACATTGCAAATATTATACACAGAAGAAACAGACTATTCTAGAAGTGGACTGCAAGACGTCTGCATGGTATTTGATACAGGAAACTTCAATTTGCGTTTAACCGTCATTAAGTCGACAGTGTGATACATATATTGGCGATAGTAAGGTTAGAAATAATAAATGAATGAACAAAAAAATTAAAGTTTTGTGCATGACTACTTTTGTTTTTAAAATCGGTAATGGGTAACAAAAAAGCAGGAGGTTTGTTTATACTTTAGATTCCAAAGACAATACACAAGCTTAGCAAAACAAAATGCACATCAACATTATTCAGACACACATGGCACAGCACATCAACATTATTCAGACACACATGGCACAGCACATCAACATTATTTACACACACATAACACAGCACATCAACATTATTCATGCACACATAACACATCCCATCAATCTTTTGACTTGGTAACGGACATGTTACCTCAATAGCTGTTAGTCCAGAGTCAGTGTGCACATCCATTCTCTCTTGATCGGTCAACAGGAAGATAAAGCAATTCCTGTCTTTATGAACAAGCATCTTATGCTGTAAATCAAAGCGAATATATTTATTCATTGAATTCATTGCTATGGAGACTATATGACTCAATTCACGCACATCTCAGGCCAGGCATAATTTTAAAGATTGCAATAGGTAACGTATTATGTACCAACTTTTGAAACGTTATCCGTAAAAATAAAATGCCAGAAACGTTCACTGTAATTCATACGGTGGAACATGATGGTCAGGTTGTGTACTTTGGCTTAGACATTGGTTTTTTACTTGAATAACTATATACATCTTGCCCTTCTCGTTAACAACAGCAATTTTACCTGTATAAGTCGGTGGCAACTATGTTGTGATCACATGATCAAAGTTCCACTTTTGCCATTAAATAATTACTTTCAACTTGTTATCTGTTGGCTGAAACCTCGAAGTTTGTTATCTTATTTGTTATCTCATTTAATATGAACTTTAATGTTAATAGCCGTGACATAATACCAAACATTATCGGAAACAGTAGATATATTATACACCAAGTCAGTGATGTAATGGTCAAACAAGAAGCACACTCAGTGAAGTTACATAAAACGTGAACATAATCTAAGGTTCGATTAATCAATCTGAAATATAGGCAATATATGTATGTATGTATGTATGTATGTATGTATGTATGTATGTATGTATGTATGTATGTATGTATGTATGTACGTACGTACGTACGTACGTACGTACGTACGTACGTACGTACGTATGTATGTATGTATGTATGTATGTATGTATGTATGTATGTATGTATGTATCTATGTATGTATGTATGTATGTATGTATGCATGCATGCATGGATTGATTGATGTGTGTGTGTGTGTGTGTGTGTGTGTGTGTGCATGCATGTATGTATGCATGTATGTACACATTTATACATAAGCATGGTGAAACCTGTTTCAGGAGAAAATGTGAAAGACGGATTTAGACAGGTTATCGTTTAGTTTAGTTTAGATTCCATGAAAGTTATTTTGCTTAACTGAATTATGGTATTTCATCTAACTTCGGAAAACGCATTTGTTAACATAAGGTTATCTGATAATAGATCACTATGACATGTTTAATTAGCAACAAACGTAGCCATTTCACTGAATATAGTCGAAACTTGTCACCATTGTATGACATGCTTGTCTTAAATTGAAAACAAGCTTAATGTGTCGAGGTTTTTTTTTTATTTATTCGACGTAAACTGTGTAGACAATTCTGTAAGGTTTGCTTTGAAGAACATGTTTCGCAGATAATGTATCCAAAATGTTTTTCTGTTTCTAATGTTTGACGAATTTACTAATATTCAGAATGAAGTTATTTCTTTACGCTCTTCACTAGTGAAAACAGTAATTATCAAAACCGGTGACGATGTTTAATCATTTCCGGTCAGGTAATGTGGTGACAGTCAGTTGTAAATGACTAAAAATGACAAACCTCGTGGGGAGACAAATAATATAACCCCTAGGCTGGGATTTCATTGTCTCGGTCCAAACCCCAACAAAGATTCTATATTTACTAGCAAACTTTTACCAGTTTATTCAAGTGCTAGTTTGGACTAGTTTTGTGGTATACAATGAATGTCTGTATTTTTCCGGCTGCAGCAGGGTTCATTAATGTCTTTGTGAGAGAGAGAGAGAGAGAGAGAGAGAGAGAGAGAGAGAGAGAGAGAGAGAGAGAGAGAGAGAGAGAGAGAGAGAGAGAGAGAGAGAGAGAGGCCAACCGTCACGTAGTCATAATGAAAGATGTATAAGTGCGATACACTTGGCTCATGGGTAGTATGCGGCGCATTTGTGTGGTGAACCGTGTGGTGAGTGTGGTGAACTGTCGTCATCTGAAAGATAAACATTCATTGTGCATCTCCACTATGCATTGGAAACCGTACAGGTAAGGAAATAACCATATAATTTTCATCGGTGGGAGATATAACGTTCTTGTAACAAATATTCCAGCCCTTAGATAACTTGAACAAATGTCATGCTCTGGTTTCTAAAACTATAGGCAAACATTAAATTAGAAACTTCCAGCCCTCTCTGAGAAAATCAGATGATAATGTATCATTTCTAGCCATAACTCCTGCCCTAAAAAGTCAACATATTGTCCACTATTACCCATAGTCTTATACAAATTTTTCACTAACTCCAGCAATGTACCAGAATTTTTTCAGTATGTTAATCGAATAGCATCAGTAAACATCACAGAGTATATCTAAACATTAACTCGTTTGCTAATAACTAAAAGAATGATAAGCTTTTCAATAGGTATTAATGTTAAAGATAGCATGCCAGTCAGTGATTATTAGTAAGTTATGTTGGAGGCAATCGGAACATCGTTAGGTATTATCCGACAAGAAGAGAATTTTCGTGGAAGTAATTAGACACATTGGAAAACTATATTCGAAACTACGTTATTCACATAGTAGAATATGACGGTCGAAGGAGGCGAATTCACAATCATAACATTGCTCGGCTATTTTCTCACAACACATGTTGTAAACTACGCCAGATGCGAATCACCCAAGCAAATAAAGAGTATGTATATTCCTACAATTATTAGTGACGTTGTTTTCACACCTTGTTAGTGAGTACCGAGAAACGTTCTAACTACATCTAAGTGAAGTACATCCTTCTTTGAGGTTAAACTGTTTCTCTTTAAAAAGATGTCCATCATCGTATAATACTAAAAAGTTTTGATTCATTGCTATTAAATGTGCAATAAGATTTAGGACACGATTTATGATCGGTTATTTTAACTTTATAATACATTTCTTACAGAGTTCTACGAGACATAGGTGATGACCTACATTGTTGCAAAACACTGAAAACAAAAGTATAGTAACAGAAAACACTATCCATTCTAGGACACGAAACACCCTTTTAAAAGATTAAGCTCCAAGTTTTAATTATGTATACTTTATATTGCGTTTAGTTATAATTATCAGGAATATGATTGAAATTAATCTTTAGACTTCTCCTAATTACGAAAACAATGTAATAAGCTTTGGGCAGGGAACATAATATGGTGACACTGAAATGCGAATCTTTCAGTGATATGCAACAGGTACAAAGCTATATAATTTTATCGTGTCATATGTTGTCATTTTTTTTTGAAACCCAAAGGACCAGTACAGACCATTCTTGTTTATATGTTTTACAAAACACAAGATATTGTCTTTGTCTCTTAAGATATTGGCCAGATAGATATAAGTTATTGACAATAAATCAGCTGAGAATGAGAAACGTTATTAGAAAATATTGCAAATTACAAAAACATGAACGCCGATATAATAAAATAAACAAATTAAATACTGTTGTCTTCTAGTCACATGATAGCGCCAGGAACCCATAGGTCAGTGTGAACTTGTACAAGTTGTTTGCGAATACATTTGAACAAATCGTTATTCACGTCTTACAATTTATCAACACAAGCCGGACATAAGAAAGTCTTGAAAGATTATAACGATTGGGATCAAGTTCGATTATTAGCTGTCTTTAATCCATTTAAATTTAATTTTCTATCAACACTCTTCACGAAACACAGCAATTATTTAGACATCATTTGATGTATTACTGTTGTCCTCGAATTGAACGATCGCCTTTGTGGTGATATAAATCTTACAATGATATAATCTTCTGTCAAAAAAAAAATATATATATATATATATATATATATATATATATATATATATATATATATATATATATATATATATATATATATATACATTAGGGACATGATTGCATCCCTATCTTACATCGCATATAATGTAAATTAAGAAACGTAACGTTGCATTTATATAAATTATTAACGTTCTATCGAAAACAATAGCTAACGATGTTATTTTGTGAGTAAACAAAATAACATGATTTTTTGATTATTCAATTTTGTGACAGGAGAATAAAGTTGCTGCATACGAAAGTGTTGAGGGGCAAAGACAATGTCAGTTTAACATACCTGGTACGACTGTCCGATGATGGCAACAAATACGATGATGCTCCTCATTGTGTTAATAAGGATATTCTGATACCTGACCCGTGTGACAGCTGGTGTTGAATAACATCGTTTATATCGGTATTCTTATCTTCATTCCCAGATATGTCACGACACAATATCACGAACTGATCCAAATTTAAATCACATTGGTACGTCGAATATATTTTTTCTAAATATAGATATGTTATTTAAGCTTCAGCCAGTGTTGTAGTTCTATACAAAAGTGATCATTAGAAATGATAGTCGCTCACAATACAGCGGTTTCAGAGGAAAGCTTTACGTGAACAAAGTATCAACTGCTCAAACATCAGTAAACATTTGTTGTACAGTTTTTTTTATTAGGGATAGCTGGATGTTTCTTCTCTCCTAATTTGCCCATCAAATATGACAAATCGTATAGACATACGATCCCGACCCCTCCATTTACTTTTGTGAAGAATTTATGATCGTTTTAAGAATTCATTTATAACTTGTACCACTCATTCATGGCATTGTGGCTATTTGTTCGTGGTAGAGAGTACCTCAGAGTGTGGCATCTTGTCATTCTTAGGAAACATCTTAGGTGAATATACATACATACATTAGGTGAATAATCATTAAGGTCAAATGTTTTACTTGTTTAAAAGTTGCAAATTCATTTCTGGTTCCAATTATTGGCTTTGACATACTAAATATCAAGGTGTTATATAATAAATACGGTCGTCATTGACCAAACATTGGTGATTATATTGTTGTAACAGGATCGAATCCCCGTTGGCTTAGATAGATTCATAACATTAACGTTTCGTATTATCAACTCAAATGTGAGGTATGACTGTCTGATGTCAACTTCACATTAAGGTCATGAATGTAGAAACTATGTCGGTTTGCTACAACGTTAATTCTTCTCCACCCCCTTCGAAAGACTATAGCCCTTACTGTGCCATTGGCATCATTTATAGGCATTACCATTGCAATGATGGAATTCGCTATGCATTCTTATTTATGAAATGTATATGCCCATATGTGATTAATAACTGACCTGAAGGATTGCATGAGAACATGTTAAGAAATGATTTATGAGTGTCTGTACTGAAATTTTAATAATGTTCATTAGATTTGGGATGCAGATAATACCATATTTGTAACATGGAGCAAAAAGATGCATAACAAATCCCCATCACTTTTCCAAAGACACACACACACACACACACACACACACATACATGCATACACACACATACATACATACATACATACATACATACTACATACATACATACATACATACATACATATATATATATATATATATATATATATATATATATATATATATATATATATATATATATATATATATATATATATATATATATATATATATATATATATATTGTTACGTGCTTAGGCTCGAATAAGCAGCAACACAGAAAGAGTGAAAACTAACAAGCTTGTAAAATTTTAACAATGAATTTATTAAGTACAATTATTTTCATAAAATAAATAAACTTACGGTTTTAGAGAATCAAATCCAACATTAATCCAATATAGAATTCACAAACAAAATCCACTAATGGCATTGCAAGAGTCCTGATAAATAAATGTTCTAATAGTTCTAGGTTCGAATCTTGACGATGTAATCCAAAATGGCTGCCAATGTCACGTGATGCAGTTCTTGTTTTTAAAATAATTAAAATAAATATCATAAACACATATCCTTTTCCAGATAAATAGAATAATTCTTGCTACAACGAAATGACACAATTTCCGGTACAAGGTAATTAAAATTATAACTCCAACAGAAAACAAAACTTAATGATAATAAAGCCCAACAACTACTAATGTTAGCTTCCAAAACACAGCAATATATATATATATATATATATATATATATATATATATATATATATATATATATATGTAATTCCCTCGTAAACAAAAAGGAATCATGTGATTCTGTAAGGTCATAGAAAGAAGCTATCCTCACTAAATCACGTACACAAAGAAAGATTCAGATAAGAAAATCAGTCATTTCTTACCCCCAAGAACTAAAAATAAAATGTTGTCCTTGAAATTAACCAATAGTTTTAGAAGCGTGTTGACACTCTCTGAAGCAGGGCCAGAAATGAAGTCAACAAGCCAAGGTCAACCTGTGTTTACAGATAGAGTCTAGGTCAGCATGAATTTTCCAGAATAATCTCCCAATTAATGAATTTTAAACCCAAAATGACAAATTTGGATTTGACAATTAAAAAAAAAAATCAAATTTACGTAACACCTTCCCCCATAAAATAAAAAGAAATGTTTATATGATAAAACTTTTTTTTTTATCACAAACCAATTTACATCTGAAATTAAAAGAACTAGTATAAATTACACAGTATAATAAATTGTTATACACGGGAAAGAGTGTCTGCAATTATATTATCTAGAAATAGCCTCAACCTTTAAACTTGTCCATGTCCCACAAAATGTCCTAAGAAAGTCATACTAGCACGGCAGAACTCACTTTTAGATAAATTAAAAGTCAGACACGTATTAGTGAGTCTGTCAAAGAATTTGCTAATTGTTGCTAGATGTTCTCTCCAGGTGTCGTTGTAGATGATGACGTCACAAATTTCTAGACCAGAGATGATCATTTTTTATGAAACGTTGAAATGGACTTTCTTTATATTGGTAGAGTCCATATAGAGTCACAAATGCTGCGATTTCCTTTTGCTCTTTCCGTTAGTGGAATCTGCCAAAATCCTTTCAGAAGGTCAAATTTGGTGACACTGGTCAACAGTGAAATCATTACTGACTTGAAAAGGCCCTAATCTGTAGTATTTTGGTGTGCCGAACACGAATATAACCGTGAAATGTTTTTATTGGCTCTCGTTTTGAAGATATTCATATACCTCATTTTCTATGTTTCACTGTGTAAATTTCTCCAGTAGGACTGCAGCAACATCCGGAATAATGATGTAACATTGCATAATACCATCATGCTCACATCATCCACAGTTGATTGCATCATTTTCTGATGCAATGCAATACTAATGCCATGCGGCTGCTGAAGTAAGTTGACGTCAGCTGTGTACTATACATGTGTAGGCCTATTATACTAATGCCAGGCGGCTGCTGAAGCTGACGTAAGCAGTGTACTATATAAAGCCCAATCAGATAGGTTCAGCATTTAAAATATTTTAGACGTTGTGCGAGACAGTTCAAGCTACTGTTACATACAACTTATTATTTTATCCATTTACGTACAATAAAGAACAGTAATGCCTCGAAAGTGTGTTAATACCGCGGACAATTTTTGCTGTATTTGTGGGGCAACCAGAAGAAAAGTATCAATTCTCAAGTGAAGAAGGCATATCATCTTTACTTCGGATGCAAGGTTGGTGACCAAGACAAGCCTTAGGCTCCTCATATATGCTGTGCTACATGTACAACACAGCTTTCACAGTGGTTGAATTGCAAAAGGTCATCAATGCCGTTTGCAGTCCCAATGGTGTGGAGAGAGCCAAGCAACCACCTAAATGACTGTTACTTCTGCTTGGTTCCTCCTCTTTCCGGCGGAATAACGAAGCGAAAGAAGTCGAGAATAGTCTACCCAAGCATTACGTCTGCATTGAGACCAGTTCCACATGGTGAGGGACTTCCTATTCCAGAACCTCCAGCAGAATATTCTTTTGATTCATCTGACGAAGACAAAGGTGAGTCGACCTGTTCTTCTCCTGGTCCATCAGCATGCAGTGATCCAGATTTTCACTGTGGTGCATCATCAACCCCACACAGAATAACACAGGAAGAACTAAATGACCTGATTCGTGATTTGGACTTATCAAAGAACAAGGCAGAATTGCTAGGATCAAGACTCCAACAATGGAATCTTCTAGAAGACGATGTCACAATTACTGCATATCGAAAGCGCCACTAGCAATTGGAGCCTTTCTTCAGAAAGGAAAGTAATCTGATATTCTGTTCCGATATTGAGGGCCTCATGAATGCTTTAAAAATCACTCATGACCCACAAGAATGGAGACTATTTGTGGACTCTTCGAAACTGAGTCTCAAGGCTGTGCTTTTGCACAATGGAAACATTCTTCCATCTATTCCAGTAGCGTATGCTGTCCACATGAAAGAGACATACGATAACTTAAGGCAGCTACTGAATTCCATTGAGTACAACAAGTACAGCTGGCACCTCTGTGGTGATTTGAAGGTAGTTGCCCTTTTAATGGGACTGCAGCAAGGATATACAAAATACATGTGTTTCTTATGCGAGTGGGATAGCCGAGCAAGGGAAATGCACTACATGAGGAAGGAATGGACTCACAGGCAGAATGTAGCCATTGGAGAGAAGAATATCCAACACTCAGCTTTGGTTGAGGCTCAGAAAATCTTGCTACCACCACTTCACATCAAACTAGGTTTGATGAAGAACTTCGTGAAAGCCATTGACCGAACTTTACCAGCATTCCGATACCTGCATGAAAAATTCCCTCGACTCAGCGAAGCAAAGATTAAAGAAGGAGTTTTTGTGGGTCCTCAGATTCGAGAGCTTTTCAAAGATGACCGGTTCAACAACTTGCTGGAAGGTGACGCGAAATAAGCATGGAATGCTTTTCGCCTAGTTTCTACAAACTTCCTCGGAAATGTTAGGGCAGAAAACTATAAGGATCTAGTAGAAGACATGTTGATGAAGTATAAGAAACTTGGCTGCAATATGTCTCTAAAGATTCACTTCCTTCATTTCCATTTGAATTTCTTTCCTAGCAACTGTGGTATTGCTAGTGATGAACACGGCGAACGTTTTCATCAAGATATCGCAACAATGGAACAAAGATACCAAGGAAAATGGTCCACTACAATGCTGGCTGACTACTGCTGGACACTCCTCAGAGATGCTCCCAAACAGCTGTACAAGAGACAGGCGAAGAAACCTAAGATGTAGTCAATGACTTGATTTTTTATAGGTAGGCTATTACAGTTGACCTTTTACTATTGGAATGCATTTCGTTATGTAAACATTAATTTCTTGCAGATTACAAAAAAAACTAGAGCCAATTTTGCAATTAGACTGTCATATTCGTGTTCATCACATACAAATTGATAAGAATTGACTAATTTTATTTCAGTAACATGACTTTTGTAAAAATTTGTTGTCCAGTGTGACATACTTGGCATTCCCAATTTTATCAATTCAATCGTCAATTCTTGGTAATCGGAATGAATCTGTTTTTGTCACTCTGTTCAACTTCCTTTAATCAGTGCACATACGGAAAGTTTTATCTGGTTTTTGGAACAAGCGTGCATGGTGATCTCCAATCTTTAATGGGCTTGATAAAGTCATTTTAAAGCAAATATTGAATTTCCTTTATCAAGTATTCTTGCTTGAGTGGACTCATCCTGCATGGATGCTGTTTAACAGGTTTGGAATCTCCAACTTCAACGTCATGAAAATTTTGTTTGTCCTTTGTAAGAATATCTGGACATAAGTGCTCATATAATAATAATACCTTTCAGTTAATTTCTTGCTTGCACTTGCAAATGTGAAAGTTTCTGGTCTAGATTTTTCATAACTTCTGAATTCCAACAATTTGTCGCTCCAATGTCAGTAGAATCCGATGATATTCCTTCACTAATTGGGACTGGTACAACTAAATTAATTACATGTTTAACATGGCTATCTCTTTCAGTATACTGGTACTCCTATAATTTATTTAGATCCCAGGAACACTAACACTATAATTTAACTAATTCATTTTCTTCTTAACTTTGTAAGGGCCGTAATATCTAATCTGAAGAAAAGTAAGAAAAATGAACAAGAGTAACACAATTCCATTATCAGACTCAAAAAACTCTCCCTTGTAGTTATTTCAAACCATAGTTTCATTTTTAACTTGAATTGCTGAATTGGGCATTCATTCATAACTTGCTGAAAAATTCCAGACTTCAAGTTTGAACCTTGATCAAACTGAATAGATTTGGGAAGACCAAACTGAGTAAAATCCTTTATCAAAGCTTTTACTATTATTTTATATTTTATATTCCTCAACGGAATAGCCTCTGGAAACCCTGTTGACACACATATAATGGTCAACAGGTATTGGTTACTTGACTTGGTCTTGGGTAAGGGACCTACACAATCTACCATAATTCGACTGAATGATTCATCAAAGGCAGGAATAGGTTGCAGATGAGCCTTATGTATCTTCTGATTGGATTTATCTACCATTTGACAAGTATGACAAGATCTACAGTATTTGGCAACATCACTTTTGATTTTTGGCCAATAGAAGTGAGTCAAGATCTTGTGATACGTTTTATTAATCCCTAAATGACCAGGCAAAGGAGTTTCATTGGCCAGATAAAGCATTTCTTGTCTGTAAGATTTTGGAACTACTATTTGATATTTCACTGACCACTCATCACCAGCAGGTACCTCGGAAGATCTCCATTTTCTCATAAGAATTCCATTGTTAATGAAATAACAGACAGGAACTTCAGTGACTTCGGTCTCATTTATGGCCCTTTGAAACAAACAGGAGATCTCAGGATCTTTTTCCTGTTCGACGACAAGTGACTGTCGTTTATCACCCTGATTAGAATAATGAGAATGAGTTGTTACAAGAGGATCACTATGATCAATACCTTCTGATTGATCTAACCCAAGAGTAAAAGTGACATCATAAAAAACCTGACCTATGCAAATGTCAGTTGAAGGAATGCTGCCTCCTTCAACATCATTCTCAAGATCATTACCCTGATTAGAATAAAGAGAATGAGTTGTTAAAAGAGGATCACTATGGTCAATACTTTCTGATTGATCCAAACAAGAAGTAAAAGTGACCTCATCAAAAGCCTGACCTATACTCGTGTCAGCTAAAGGAATACTGACTTTTTCAACATAACCCTGAGAATACTGCCCTCAATAACATAAACCTGAAACATGCATGTGTAAACTAAGGGAATACTGCCCTTTTCAATTTCATTCTCAATAGCTTTCTTTGCCATAGCTCTGGTAACTGTACAAGCTTGAAATATATCAGGGTTTTCTTTTTCAATTGGATCAACTTTCGGATCCAAATTAGGCTTGTCAGTTACAAGTGGATTAACCACAACCTTGTCCCCAGCTAAGTCGTTGCCTAGCAATAAATCGATGTCCTCAACGGGTAAAACCGAGACTGTTCCGATTGTCACAGGTCCTGACACTAAGTCTGATGATAAATTTACACAATGGAGAGGAACATTAACATAGCCGCACTCTACTCCCTGAATAAGAACATTTTCATTAGAAGAAGACTTCTGAGAAAAAGGCAAATTACATGACAATAAAAGACTCTGAGAGGCTCCTGTGTCCCTTAAAATTTTAATAGGGGTGGGATTGGCTGAATTACTCAAGAGTGATACAGAACACTTCGATATGAATGGTTCATAATTCTCCATATTAAAATCAGACTGGGATTTATTAGACCCAACAAATGTATTGCTTTCAATACATGACTGTGACCGTGACCTCTTGGAAATAAGAGCATTTGGAACAAGTCTGTCTTGATTCTGATGCCTATTTTCCAATTTGTAGCAATCAGAAATAACGTGTCCTTTTTTCTTGCAATAGGTACACGTCGGAAGAGACAAGGATTTAGAAGTCTGATTTTTGAAAGTTGTGTTAGTTTGAGTTTTAAAAGGGCTTGAATTAGGCGGAAATACTTTTCTGCCAAAAGATTGTTGAGTATAAGTCTTGTTAACGAAAGGAACTTTATGTGTCAAAGAATATTCGTCAGCAGCTCGAGCAGCATTCTCTAAAGTTTCAATCTTATGCTCATCAAGATAAGTCCTAACATCACTATGGAGACAGTTTTTGAACTCTTCAATTAATATAATTTGCTTGAGATTTTGATAATCTTGTTCGACTTTCTTGGATAAGCACCATCTATCAAACAACTGCTCTTTTTCTCTAGCAAATTCGACATGAGTTTGTCCAGCTTCTTTTCTGTAATTTCTGAATGTTTGCCTATAAGCTTCAGGGACTAACTTATAACCCCTTAAAATGCATTCTTTAACTACATCATTATCACTACTTTGCTGAAAAGACAGTGAAGTGTAAATCTCACTACCCTTACCAGTAAGTACACATTGTAATAACATGGTCCAATATTATCTTGGCCACTTTAAGTTTTCAGCAACTTTCTCAAAATAAATGAAATATTGGTCTACTTCTTTGTCTTTGAAAGGGGGCACTAATCTAATATTCCTTATTAAATCAAAATTTAAATTAGGATTTGAAGTATGATGGAGTTTTTCACTTGCCAGCTCTAATTCTTTCATTTTAATTTGAAATTCTCGTTCTTCCTTCTCTCTCTCTTTTTCAATTTGCATCTGCTCTTTTTGTAATTCAAATTGTTTTTCTTTCTCCTCTCTCTCAATCCGCATCTGTTCTTTTTGTAATTCAATCTGCCTTTCTTTCTCCTCTTTCTCTCTATCAATCCGCATCTGCTCTTTTTGTAATTCAATCTGCCTTTCTTTCTCCTCTTTCTCTATATCAATCCGCATCTGATCTTTTTGTAATTCAATTTGCCTATCTTTCTCCCTTTCCTCTCTCTCTCTCTCTCTCTCTCTCTCTCTCTCTCTCTCTCTCTCTCTCTCTCTCTCTCTCTCTCTCTCTCCTTTTCCTCAAATTCTAGTTTTTTTCAACTCTAATTTTTTCTCTCTCTGAAATTCCAGCTTCTTCAACTTTAATTCCATCTTGAATTTTAATTCTAATTCCTTCAGTTTAATGTCAAAGTCTGGTGTAGACTTACTGACCGAAATCAAAAGCACTTTGTTCCAAAACATCCTGTTCTACCAAATATTGAACCAAAATTTGTTTGATATCTTGTTTCGTTAAAGAAGCCTTCACTTCAGAAAGATCATATTTTCTGGCAAGCTGAATCAACTCATCTTTCTTGAAAAAAATCAAATTGCTCCTGGGTAGGATTAGAAAGAAATATTTCTACCTTAGATGTCATTTTAATACAAGCGTGTCAGTCTCACTAAATATTTAAAATTTTCAAAACTAGGGGAAATTCAAATTTAAATTCCAATTTATTTCAATCTCAATCTCAATCCTGACGATAGCCCCCAATTTCTATGTTACGTGCTTAGGCTCGAATAAGCAGCAACACAGGAAGAGTGAAAACTTCTAAGCTTGTAAAACTTTAACAATGAATTTATTAAGTACAATTATTTTCATAAAATAAATAAACTTACGGTTTTAGAGAATCAAATCCAACATTAATCCAATATAGAATTCACAAAAATAATCCATTAATGGAATTGCAAGAGTCCTGATAAATAAATGTTTTAATAGTTCTCGGTTCGAATCTTGACGATGTAATCCAAAATGGCTGATAATGTCACGTGATGCAGTTCTGGTTTTTAAAATAATCCAAATGAATATCATAAACACATGTCCTTTTCCAGATAAATAGAATAATTCTTCTTGCTACAACGAAATGACACAATTTCCGGTACAAGGTAATTAAAATTATAACTCCAACAGAAAACAAAACTTAATGATAATAAAGCCCAACATCTACTAATGTTAGCTTCCAAAACACAGCGATATATATATATATATATATATATATATATATATATATATATATATATATATATATATATATATATGTAATTCCCTCGTAAACAAAATAGAATCATGTGATTCTGGAAGGTCATAGAAAGAAGCTAACCTCACTAAATCGCGTACACAAAGAAAGATTCAGATAAGGAAATCAGTAATTTCTTACCCCCAAGAACTAAAAAAAAAAGGTTGTCCTTGAAATTAACCAATAGTTTTAGAAGCTAGTTGACACTCTCTGAAGCAGGGCCAGAAATGAGGTCAACTTGTGTTTACAGATAGAGTCTAGGTCAGGCTGAATTTTCCAGAATAATCTCCCAATTAATGAATTTTAAACCCAAAATGACAAATTTGGATTTGACAATTAACAATAAATAAATTAAATTAAATATACGTAACAAGCATATATATATATATATATATATTTATATATATATATATATATATATATATATATATATATATATATATATATATATATATATATATATATATATATATATATATATATATATATATATGCTACATTGTTATGATAGTGCCAGTTCTAACACAGAGGTGCAAACGGCAGTTACCTCCCCCTCAACCAAGCCTTGCATAGAGCAGAGTACGTTATGTCAAAAACTAAGGGCAGGATGATGAGAGTACGAGCTTTCCTAACATTAACCACTGAATGCTGAGCGCCAAGCGAGGCAGCTTCTAATACCATTAGTGTAAGTCTTTGGTATGGCTCAGCCGGGGTCAGAACCCGCGATCTCACTCTAAGCACTATGACACTGAAGCGGTGTAGTGTAATGAACCTAATGTATTAAAACTACCTACCTACAACAGGAACAGAACATTAAAATTAGACGTGGTTGACTATGCTAATAAAAATGGTATGGTCAAAAGACAAAGGTACAAAGGACAGCTGTTATTCACAAATTTAATATCACACGCCGTGTCCGTATATACAAAACTAAAAAATAAATTAAATAAAATACACAACTTAGGCCCCCAAACGACCCAACAAGTTTTTGATAGATATATTACAATAAAGCATAAGAATATTTTTCACTTTACCAGAGACATCAATGGCAGTTCATAGCAAAATAAAGTTTATGAACACATATCACCAACGTCATGTCATCATTCGTCACATGCTGTGCAATCACAAGCCCTCTTCCAGGTGATAATTGCGTTCAGTCACATGTCTGATACGAGTGGTTTTTTCGTCTACCTGGACAAGCATTTTAAATTCATTACCACACACTACTGTAACGATGGGATTACATGCATTATATAAGTTTCAGGAACAAGATAAGCCAGAAACAAAAACATTATTCACAAATATATCCATACCTTTAATTATTAAAAGATAATAGATGAAAAAGGCAAACAATATCCGTAAGTTCAGTTCACAAGGCCGATTTACGAAACTATTCCCTGCCAACTAAGACTACAAAAACATACATTGCGTCATAACGCTGCATGTATAAGGACTCCATATATATTTAAGTTCACATAGTATAGCAAGATATTTTATTACACATCATTTCGTGGCAAGTGCAAATGATTGAAGATTATCTTTATTATTAAATGTAATCGTTCACCTTATACGTAATATACATAAGAGGGCAAAATCTAAAGAGATCGACGTAAATAGCACTGGTACACCATGAGTTTAAAGTACAATCAGCTTCATGACAAAATGTCGTAAATACTAGCTTTGAACTCATTTGAACGTTGAATTCATTTGAACTTTTAACTCATATGAACGTTGAATTCATTTCAACCTAAAAATACCTGATGCTAAGAGAGATCAGTGCATAACTGACAATTCATTTTGTGTCCGAAAATACAATTTGTATTTTAATAACTCATCAACATTCCTAAAACTGTCAAGACTATTTGTATATCATACATAATCATGTACTTAAAGTGCCTGAAACATCGTATTTGTAACATCATATATAGTTTTTAAAGTCTGATTTTATATTTAACTATACTTTCATACAAAAGTATTTATTAAGAATTGTGGATTAATTGACACAGGGACCACACACAGCTTCTCCCCCGTACCATTCATAGTGCCAGTTATAATGTAGATAAAAGAGTAATACATGTATAGTGTACTTAAACAATGTAGTATATAGCATATTGAGGACTTGAAAAATGTAATTAATAATCTCAAGTAATGTCCTGACAATTTAATGTAGTAAATTTTCTCATGTAATATATTGTACACTTAAAGAAAGAACTTCCAACAACCTTCTCTCCACTAGACCTACCAGACCAATTTGCAAATTTCTTTGATGACAAAGTACAAACCATTAGAGATTCGCTTGACAGCACAATTTCAGCTGATTCGTCACCATACAGTTATGATGCAGAATTTCAGCGACAATCGTTAGAAGCATTTGAACCTCTTTCTATTGAGTTAGTACGGACAATCGTGATGTGAAGTGCACCAAAGTCTTGTGAACTTGATCCAATTCCGACATCACTGCTGCTTGAGTGCTTAGACCCAATATTGCCTTCACTAACTGATGTTATTAATATCTCTCTCTCTCATCAGGGGAATTCCCATCATTTTTCAAAACTGCCATTGTAAAGCCACTGCTGAAGAAACCAACACTGGACCATAACGATTTACAGAACTACCTCCCAGTTTCTAATCTCCCATTCATATAAAAAATCTTAGAAAAAGTTGTTCTAACTCAACATGTATCTCATTTGAATTCAAACAGTCTTTTTAGCAATGTACAGTCTGCATATCGCCCTTACCACAGTACGGAAACTACTATTCTGAAAGTATTTAGTGACATTCTCTCTGCTTTGGATAGTGGAAAGATTACAGTCCTCACTCTTCTGGATTTATCTGCAGCATTTGACACAACAGACCATGATATATTACTTCACCGTCTCCAGCATGTATTTGGCATTCAGAATATAGCCTTACAGTGGTTCAAGTCCTATTTAGTCAACAGGATACAAATTATATTTGCAAATCATAACCCAGTGTCACACCAATTGTATGTTAATGACACCCAAATATACAAGTCTAGCCACCGAACTGAAGTTGATGCTACCATCCATGGAGTAGAGAAGTGCATTTCTGATGTGAAATCATAGATGACATGTAACAAGCTGCAGATGAATGATGATAAAACTGAGGCTATTCTGATCACAACACAAAGACTTTCTCGTTCACATCCTTTACCTCTGACAACAAATATCAGCAACATCAACATTAAATTCTCAAATTCTCACAGTCAGTACGAAACCTAGGCGTTACTCTAGACAGTACTCTCACATTGCACCAACATGTCATGAACATATGCAAGGCTGCATATCTTGAATTTAGACGCATCAATTCCATTCGTAAATATCTTTCAGTTGATGCCACTAAAACACTTGTGTCTTCATTAGTACTTTCAAGACTTCACTATTGTAACTCAATTCTGTCTGGTTCATCACAATATTGACTCCAGAAACTTCAAAAAGTTAAAAACACAGCTGCACGGATGATCTGTAGAGTACCTCAATCAGAGCACACCTCACCACTGCTCTGTAACTAACACTGGCTATCGATTCGATACAGAATCAAACACAAAATGTGTTCTCTGTGCTATGTTTCAATGACAGACTCCAGTCCAACATACCTATCCAGCCTCATCCATGTGTATACACAAGCTAGATCCTTATGCTCTTCTTCTGATAATCGTATACTCATTGTTCCCACGGTGAAAACAAAGCCATATGGACAATGTTCGTTTGCACACCAGGGCCCGGCGACGTGGAACGAATTGCCCATTGAAATTAGACACAAAGTCACAGTGGTATCTTTTAAGAGTGCTCTTAAGACTCACCTGTTTCGACTGCAGGGACAAACTTAGAGACCTAATCCTGTTTTGTATCTTCTATGTTTTCAGCATGTTTTTATATTTTCCAATTTCAATGTTTCTGTCATTTGTTGTTCTGTAGTGTAGTCGTATCATTATTGATGGTGTAAAGCGCTTGAGCTTCGAAAGATGAGGCGCTATACAAAGTCCTCATTATTATTATTATTATTATTATTATTATTACTTAATGTAGTCAATGTTCTCATGTAATTTATTGTACTCTTAATGTAGGAAATATTTTCATGTACTCATGCCTATTCAAACATTGTAGTAGCATACACATGTAATGTATTGCGTACTAAATGTTGGAAATATAAACCTATAATACATTGTGTGCTTCATATATAAATATTCTCATGTAATACAGTGTACTTAAACAATGTGGTAAATATATTCATATAATGTAATCTGTACTTAATGTAGTAAATATAGTCATGTAATATATTGTACACTCAATGTAGTAAATATTCTCGTGTAATTTTCATCTTTCACAACATCATTTTTTTTACAATTAAATTGATTAAATGCTTAGGTTGGTTATTTCAATCAGGATACTACTTTAACATATTTGCACGACACAGTTTTTTCTATTTCGGCATATCGGGAATATTAATGATGTAAATGAATTCATTTACTTTATTTTTCAATTGTATAAGTATCATAAATTTTAGCACGAAGAGGACTGTGCGTTCTATTGAGTAGATCCAGATCCCTATCACCAGGTTGGAAACTCTTTTTTTTCTTAGTATTTTTTTAATTTCATATTTTAATGATTAGAAAAAAGATTTGCTCTTTCTTTCTCGCATTTCTTTGAAGGCTTTTCATTAGAATCAGACACATGGGCAAAGACAATAATTTTAAATCCATATATGAAAGAAGTGTCCTTATTAATAACTTCAAATGTCCACGGACATGATATCCAAAATAAACAACATCGTGCAATTTCTTTCCTTTATCAATGCAATATTAGCATTCATATTCTACACAGTTTGATGAAATCTTTCCCAAAACACGTCTTTCGTGTTAATAGGCAGTAGACTTACAATGTCGCATAACAAATTCGTGTATAACTTGTTGGTAACATTCAAATATTGTAACAAGAAAATCAAAGCCAAAACGATGAGTAAATTAAAAAGCCACTTTTAAAATAGATATTTGTCACCGTTTAACTTTTGATGTATACTTGTATTTTGGACAATTAATAAAATATGTTTATATGGCTCAGGTGCTAACTGATAACGTTTGAAGATTCATTCATTAATCAGCGCTTTGTTGAACCGACAATGATGTCTATGCTTCATGATCTTAGCCAACAAGTATATTTTGTATTAACAACATCAAACGCCTTCTTACCTGTTTCAAGTGTTCAGCAAGTTTATCCAAATAAGGACAGTATTGATTTACGTATTTATTTAGAACTGGACTATTATCTAATAATTCTGGCAACATCAAAACTGAAGTTGTCCGTAAGAGGGTATCTCCGTCTGCTATTTCTGGTTATTTCAAATTAATTTGCATTTACCTTTCTTCTCAAAGAGTTTGCATTTCTCCTTCTCTCAAATGCGTGTATTTGGTATTTGCCTCTTCTTCAGCTCTGTCTTACTGCATCTGCATTTGACTCACGGTCCTTGTCATATTTCTCATCTTGCATTTTCATGATGTCCTTATAAAGCTGACGGATGGTTAATTCCAAAACAATCTCGTTAACCGTAATTACTTTAATGTAATCGATATTACTTAATTTTACCGTAATTCTTTTAATTTAATCGTAATTACTTAATTTAACCGTAATTACTTTAATGTAATCGATATTACTTAATTTAACCGTAATTATTTTAATTTAATCGTAATTACTTAATTTAACCAGAATTACTTTAATGTAATCGATATTACTTAATTTAACCGTAATTATTTTAATTTAGTCGTAATTACTTAATTTAACCGTAATTACTTTCATGTCTTACTCTCCTGCTTTGTTAAGAAGCTGTACGTCAGAAAGATCATAAAGTTTTGTTGACTCAAGATTTGCGTTGGTTTTCAAAGATGATCTCCCTTCCTAATATAACGTACATTTTCTCTGTTTGATCGGATTTGTCTCGAGTTGCCTAAATTAGGTCTAAAACTACTTTGCGTCAAATAATCAACTTTAGTATCGGGACTTTATCTTATCTTTTAAGTAATAGAAAGTCAACTAAATAACTCAGCAAGAAAGATAAACAGTAAATAAATTTTATATAGAAACTGATGATGGCGTACACAATCCAAAAAGACAATAATTCACGAGGCAATGACTTATTTTTCTCCAGCGAAACGTTCTCTTCATAAGATTTCCCAGTTCCAGGCTGATCGGACATGATTCGTTTATTAATTTAAAAGTCTTTAGCAACTAAATTTCTTATTTCTTTTATGTTTTTTAAAAGTAAACTGAGTAATATATATATATATATATATATATATATATATATATATATATATATATATATATATATATATATATATATATATATATATATATATATATATATATATATATAGATAGATAGATAGATAGAAGTAGTTAATGGGGCCCATTGAGCGTCAAGGGAAAATCCAGTCAAAAAGGGCTTGGGCTAATCTAGCGTCAAGGGGAATTTAACATTGTGGGTCTATCTAGCGTCAAGGGGAATTTTAACATGGGAACTATTTGGGCCTATCTAGCGTCAAGAGGAATTGAACATGGTGGGCCTATCTAGCGTCAAGAGGAATGGAACATGGTGGGACTATCTAGCGTCAAGGGGAATGGAACATGGGAAATAGGATTGGTAAAAATGGCGGCAATGAAAGCTAATATCTTTTCGAGATTTATGAGTGGCCCTAAAAAGGACCGTTATGTGTAATGTTAACGTTGTCTTGTTAACACATATGGCATCTCACAGATCTTCTTCTTTTCCTTAAACTTCTCCTCACTGTAGGTCCATAGAAGAGAACTCTCTTCAAGCAACCTTGTCTTTCTACGTAGACCCTTCTCTTCCAAAACGATGTCTCCGTCATATGAATCACACTCCATGATGATCTGACATACATGGGTATGTCAGTCCGAAACAGCATGCTAGACACAAGGGTTGACAATTCAACGTTAGTCCACATCTTGTGATGAGAACAGGTGAAGTGAATGCCGTGTACTGCGGTTATTTATAGGGGAAGAGCGGATCGAAACGGATTGAGTGTGTCCACCAATCCAAGCGCGCGTTACAAAAGTCAGTCACAGCCATCCAATCGGAAGAGAGCAGTCTGTGACGTCACCTTTTCTATATAGAGGCACTAGCGCCTGTGCGCAGTCAATCGATTCGAGAGAGTTGTCAATAATGGCGGACAGTAAGAAGACGATGAATTGGAGTGAGTCAGGAGTAGAGACAGTAAGTCACGGACCAGCAATGACTACTAAAGTCATAACAAATCTACATCAACAAGAAGTGGATTTTAACTGGGATATTGTGGATTTTTTAACATCGCAAGAGTTTTTTCCGGAACCTTCGTTGCCTTCTACATCTTCTTATGTACACGTCGATGATTTTAAACAAAGACAAAAAGAAGCATTGGAGCAATTTTTACAACAACAGAAAGTAGAAGAACAAGCTTTTCTTATGCAACAGCAGGAAGAAGAAGCAAGAAGGAAACACCTGGAAGAAACAGTAGAAGTAACCGAGAAGAAAGAAGACCAAGGGCAGAAAGAAAATAGTGAAAATCAAACGGTCACGACGGTACTTTTAGATATTTTAGCAGAGTTAATGTATCAGACTTCTTTATCACGACCGAAGAGAAAAAGGCCTTCTCGAGCGAAACAACCCGATCTCTCTGTGACTGCGTCTGCCATACCACCGTTAGTGATTTCTACCAAATCATTGACAGGAACCACCAGTCCCGAAGTAGGTCTTGGCCGTGGCAAAGGCTTAAGTCATCTCAAGAGGATTTCGTCCCGTTTCTGAGTTTGTTTTGTTTTAAACACACAAAACACCAACGGTCCTTTTCAGGGCCACTCCAATTATTTCGAAAAGAAATACTATTTCAATTTGCCTAATTCAATGAAAACTCAAAAGTCCTTTTATATATTTTTTTAAATCCATGATGTACGTGTGAGTGAATGAATGTGTGAGTGTAGGTTCTTATTCGATCAAACAAAACCAAGAGACACTTACGTTTTTTTCTCTCAGGTTTATTCTAGTACAAACGTTACAATTCAATATCACAACATAACATAACACAATACCATTTTTAAAAAGTTCATAGGTTTTCTTCTGTTTCACTCTTTCTATTTTTTCATTTTCTTTACTGTCACAGGTTTTTCTTCTTCTTCTTCTTCTTCTTCTTCTTCTTCTTCTTCTTCTTCTTCTTCTTCTTCTTCTTCTTTTTCTTCTTCTTCTTCTTCTTCTTCTTCTTCTTCTTCTTCTTCACTTTCATTTCTTCTTCTTTTCTTGTCTTTGTGAACGTGTCGGGGTTTTTCCTTGGGGGAGGGTACCTCTTCCTCCCCCTCCTCCTGCTCCTGTTGTTTCTTAGGGCAGTTTGGAGACCAATGTCCTTTCTCTTTACAATAATAACAGGTATCTTGACTTTTGTCTCTATTGGTACCTTTTTTATTTTTGTCACGATCTGAACATTCTGTAGCCCAGTGCCCTTTCTTCTTACAGATATAGCAAGTATCTTGACTTTTATCTCGATAGGAGGAAGAGTAGTCCGTCGGCTGGTCTGAAGAATACTTTCGTATGACCGCACGTAAACCTCTGATGAGAAGTTCCACTTGTGTAGGTTCTTCCATCGTTCTGGTCAATGTGAGAGTGAAATGAATACTGAAAGGTTAGACACTAGCCCTTTATATATGCACAGATCGGACATGAATATATAGGGTTATGGTCTTTAAAAGGTAGTCATTTGACTTTTTGCAGACAAGATGAAAAGACCGCATCATGTTGTCGAGAAAGGAGAAAACAGTAAGAGACAGAAACGTAATGTATCGCCTAGCACAGTAGCTAAAGTCTTGGCTCAAATTCATGCCAGTGATTTTGAAGATGACATGAGTGAGCCCGAATCTACACCCAGACAATCGACGTCCAAACAAAGTGCACAACCCTTAGTAAACCCTGAAAATTACTATCACATTCGAAAGACGGAAAAGCGTTCCTCTCGAAAATTTAGAACATCGGCTTACACGTATGCCGTAAAGTTTAAAGATTTCAAGTCCAATGTACCTTTGGAGAATACAGAAGGCTTCATTACCGAGGTGTGGGATTCTGTATTAACTGCATTGAAACAGCAATGTCAAGCCAAAGAAGACGATCGCTTGAGACTTTCTATTCATCACGATAATTTAAAGTCTCCCGTTTGGATCGAGTTTACTAGTCCATCACAATTAACCCCTTCCAAAGTCATTGACAAAATTCAACATGTGCAACAATCCAATGACAAGTTTCACATCACCGATGGAAAAGCCACACTGTTCATGACCCACGTGTCTCTTCCCCAGGGGACAGGACGCAAAAAAGTATTATTGGTCGACGACCTTCGCAACACCAAACTAAGTCTCGTCCGAATTAACAATCCTCAAGACCAAATGTGTTTAGCCCGTGCTGTCGTCGTGTGACGAACGTATGCCAACAAGAACGACACGGCAGAATGGAAAAGAGCCTGGAAAACTATTCAACAATCGGACCGAGCCAAACAAAGAAGTGAAGCAGAACTCCTGTTACAGCAAGCGGGGATATCCAAAGACACCCCTTGCGGCATTCCAGAAATGCAAAAGTTGCAAGACGTCTTGACTCCACGTTACACCTTGAAAGTACACCCTCAAGAAGTGCGTGGACCTCTTTTGTTTCGAGGTCACGATTTCAAAGACGGAAAATACATTCACGTCTATCATCACAATGGTCATTTTGATACCATTACCAGTATCACTGGATTCCTGAGATACAGTTACTACTGTGAAAAATGTGATTATGGTTATAACAATCGAGAACAACACAAACATTGTGGATCGAAATGTGAGGGATGTTTGGCCTCTCAACCTTGTCTGGACAAAGGACAAGAAAGAGTGCATTGCCCTGCTTGTCAGCGCACTTTTGTCAGTTCTACCTGTTACCAACAACATTTGAAGATGCAAGGTTCACAGCAGAAAAGTACTTGTCAGCTTCTGAGATTATGCCCTACTTGTGGACAAGTCATACGTACCAATAGTACCAAGTTTCACGTTTGTCGAGGGAAGAAACGATGTCACATTTGTCACCAAATCGTGGATTTGGAGCACGAATGCTTCATTCAAAAATATCAACTCCTACCAGAAGATACCCAGAAGAAAGGAAATTTTATCTTTTTTGATTTCGAATGCATGCAAGAGACCGGTATTCACATTCCTAATTTCTGCGTGGCTCACCGTGCGTGCGAGAAGTGCATCCAAGAACCTATCTTTAGTCATTGCCCTCACTGTAGCAAAATTCCTGGAGGACGTGAAAAAATCTTTCGAGGGTCAAACACGCTAGCCAATTTTGCCCGATGGATTCTAAACCCTATTGGCGAAACGTGGAGTCCAGAAGACATCGAACGTTACGGCGATTGTCATTGCCATGCCACGGTCATGGCTCACAATTTCTCGGGATACGATGGGCAATTTCTGCTCAGATACTATTCGGAACAAAGTACCGAACGACCTCAAGTGACTTTGAACGGAGCCAAAATCATTTCTATGCAAGTAGGACAAGTACAGTTTAAAGATTCGATTAGTTACTTGGCCATGCCTTTGAGTCGCATGCCTAAAACGTTTGGTATGACAGAAATGGCTAAAGGTTATTTTCCACACTTTTTCAATACCGAAGCCAATCAACATACCGTTCTACCCCATTTGCCTGAGGCTGACGACTACGACCCCGATAACATGCGCACCGAACAACGAGAAGCTTTCCATGCTTGGTACCAGACTCACGCCTCGGACCCCTTTGACTTTCAAGAAGAAATGTTAAAGTACTGTCGATCTGACGTTGACATTTTACGACGCTGCTGTGGAAAATTTCGAGAATTGTTCATGGAATACGGAGGGATCGATCCTTTGAAAGAAGCTTGTACCACTGCCAAAGCGTGTTCTTTAGTGTACCGAAAACGCTTTATGCCTGAAAATACTCTAGCAGTCATCAGTCCTCAAACGACAAATTTTGTCAAACGTCAATACTCGGTCAAAGCCTTACGCTGGCTCCATTATTTGTGCGACAAGGAAGACAAATGGATCCAACACGCTCGCAACGGAGGAGGCGAAAAGACCATCGGAACGTATTCGGTGGATGGATGGGACTTAGAAAACCCTCAGATCGTGTACGAGTTTAACGGATGCTTATTTCACGGATGTCCCCTATGCTTCCCTCAGCGTAACACCAAAAATCAGTTTTTACAAAGGACTATGGAAGACTTGTACCAGTCCACGTGTCAGCGACGTTTGAAGTTAGAACAGCAAGGATACCAGGTAGTGGAAATGTGGGAACACGAGTACGATCAGCGTTTGAAAACCGATCCCGAGTTTAAACACATCGTAGAAAGTTACAATCTGGTGGACCCCTTGAACCCTCGGGATAGTTTGTACGGAGGACGAACAAATGCCACCTGTTTGCTGTACCAAGCGGACGAGGAGAAGGGAGAAGAAATCAAATACTTGGACGTGTGTTCGTTGTATCCTTACGTGTGCAAATATTGTCACTTTCCCGTAGGGCATCCACAATTGATGACAGAACACATTGACCTGGACCACATTCGTCAGTACGAAGGATTAATCAAGTGCAAAGTCTTACCTCCCACAGACTTGTACCATCCCGTTTTACCTTACCATTGCCAAGGAAAACTAATGTTTCCTTTGTGTCGCACATGTACCGAAACGTGCAACCAAGACCAACCTTGTCAGCACAGCCAGGAAGAACGCGCCTTGACAGGAACGTGGGTGAGCGTGGAATTGTTTAAAGCTCTGGACTTGGGATACCAACTGTTAGAAGTGTACGAAATTTATCACTTTCCCAAGACACAACAATACCGCAAGGGCGACGAGACACAGAAAGGTATTTTTGCAGACTACGTGGATGCCTTTTTAAAACTAAAACAAGAAGCTAGTGGCTATCCGTCCTGGTGTCACACTCCCGAAGACCAAAAGATATTCAAAGAAAAATATAGGGAGCAGGAAGGCATCACTTTAGACCACATCGAGAAAAACGAAGGAAGGCGATCGTTTGCCAAAGTGATGCTCAATTGTTTGTGGGGTAAAATGGTACAACGACCGTCTTTACCCAAGACGAAGTATTTGTCTGAACCTTCTCGCTACTTCCAGATGATTCACGACAAAACCAAAGTCATGAAACACGTGGACGTCATTCGTGAGGACTTGATCTTAGTTAATTACGAAGAAGAACTAGACTTTATAGAAGCCGACAAATTTGGCAATGTCATCATTGCGGCTTACGTGACAGCCCACGCTCGCTTAAAATTGTACGAAGTGTTAGAACTGTTAGGAGATCGTGTGTTGTATTTTGACACGGACAGTTGCATCTACATTCATCGACCGGACCAGTGCAACCCTGTCATCGAAGGAGACCGATTAGGAGCCTGGACCGATGAACATCCCGATGACAAGATTCTATGTTTTGCAAGTGGCGGTCCTAAAAATTTCGGCTACGAATACCGAGACCCTCAAGGAGAAATGCACACCGAATGTAAAGTGAAAGGATTGACTCTCAATTATTGCACCAGTCGAGTGGTGAACTTTGACGTACTTCAAGAAGCCTTACAGTTGGGACAGGATGAAACGTTTAAAGTGACTACCCACGAACCACACAAGATTACCCGTTTACCCACACACCAAATCGTTAGTCGACCTTTGGAAAAAGTCTATCAAATCGTGTACCAAAAAAGAGTACGACTTCCCAATCACTTCACTCTACCGTACGGTCACATCGAAATTGGGCAGCATATAGAAAGGACTATTGTCTAAGACCCATAGTTCATTTGTCAATACATTGACCAAGCGAAACGAAGATGAATCCATTTAAACAGACATCATTCAAATTTGAGGGTTGTAAAAAAAATGTACCTTCCTCAAGTGTGAAAAGTACTGAATGGATAAGACCTATGCATTGTAACGGTCGTTGTCCGGAAGGAAACTGTAAGTGTCCTTGCGGTTTGCACTGTAATTGCGTTACAGAGTGGAGCGATTATAAACCTTGCGATTGTAGTGATGCCAGATGCTGTGGCCTTAGCGATTCAGCAGGATATCGTGGGAACGTTGCTATGACTACTACCCCTATATCTACCGTGGAAAGTGATGCTGTGCGTGTCAAACCTGAGGGATGCGAAAGGGATGCCACACGTTATCGTGGACTCCTAGGAATTTCACCGTACCTACATCAAACTGACGTGAGGAGAGTTGAATATTCGTTCCCTGTGCGCTTGCCTGAATACTGTCACTTTAAAAGTCGACTCCAAACCTTCAAAGATAAATGGCCAAAATATTTGCCTGGACCAACTCCTGAAGAATTAGCCAGAGCTGGATTTTTCTACTCGGGCGTAGGGGATAAAGTCAAGTGCTTCAGTTGTGGTGTGTCCATTTACGAGTGGGAACATAAAGATACCGCTTACCTGGAACATGCTCGATGGTCTCCGAATTGTCAATACCTACCTTTAGTAGGACCAAGAGATTGGAAGTGACACTACTACTTCATGGCGTTGAACAAACCAAGACCAGTATATAATATAAAAAATAATATTCAAGGATTACCACAAGAATTGCAAGAGAAGATCTACAAGGACGTTTGGCAAAGCCTTGCGAAAGAAAAATCTCAAGGGGTGACTGTAGAACTTTTGTGTCGTGAAATTCACAAGAGGAAAGTGACAAAAATTAACCAACATGTTAGATTTCTCTGGATCAAGGGTGTTTTTTTGCTCCGTTTCCAATTTAGTACGTTTACATCTGAAGATACTTTGATCCTTCTTAATCGTTACCCTGAATGGCAGTGGGACGAAATTACAGGTTATATTAATCACTTTCGCTTTTGGAGGAGATTTGATTCTGTGCAGAATATAGACTGATGGTTTTCGACCTAAAGAAGTATAAAAGAGAACGACCATGCCACAACCTTTATCACTAGTGATCCAACAGATTCCATGGAAGGATATCAATGAGAAGATTCACACAGTGAAAGATTACGAACACTTATTGCAAGAACTGTACCCTATGAATTGGGGTCGACGTGTAGTGTGTGTTTTAGTGACTTGCTTTCTGGGATTTCGTTTGCCTGTCGATTCCTTGTGGACACTTTACGAACACTACCTACCAAAAAAAAAAAAAGACAGTATGGTGACTCCTTTAAATGTCCACGAGAGGCTCATTCTGTTCAAAGCCTTGCGGTTTCATCTGGATACGTCTCGACCTCTACAGGAAAAAAAGATTCGGCAACTTTTACGTACGGAAGCAGTGTACGAAGATGTGTGTGTAGCTTGTGATTTACATCCTCATTGGACAGATGTACGTCACTGGAAAAGTTGGGATTTTGAGGCGTGGACAAACGAAACATCCCATTATGCCCAAACGTTGTGTTCCTAAAATTCATCGTCGAGTGAAAAAGGTCACTTTTAAACCTGTGTTAGTGACAGTACCAGAAGAAGAAGAGAAAGAATCTGTCACCCAGGACAATCCCTCTGTTCAAGACAGAACTGTCATGGACATTCCCCCACAAAGACCCTTTCGCGAAGACACTTATGTAACTATACCTCATGTAGAGGAGACTATAAGAACATTACGCACTACCTCTAGGAGACGTTCATTACCCAAATCATGTTGTACAGTGCCTTGTTTATATGCCACTTTGATCGCTTCCCTGTGTTTTTTATTCCTGTATTTATCCATTTGGTTATTATGTATTTTTGTTTTTCGTGTTGCATTGAAATAAACGTGTCTTGAAAAAAAAAGTATAAAAACCTCTTGTCTTATCTGTTTTTTGTGACAATACTGTCATACCCTACACGACTATGGCTCACTCTGCTATTTCTACTCCTCCTTCCTCCTCCACATTCAAAGTCATTGACGAACACTTAGATCATGCTAGTTGGAAAGCCTTGTATCTTCGTCATCCTTTTAACATGTTAATTGCTGGACCGAGCGGTTCAGGCAAAACCGAATTTGTCAAACGTTTGATCGAACATAAACATCATTTGATCGATCGTCCACCTCAACGTATCGTGTGGTGTTACAAAGAGTGGCAAACGTCATACAGCCTCTTGCAAGAAAGTCAAGGTGATTCCATTGTGTTTGTGGAAGGCATTCCTAAAGAAGACGAGGGGATCGTGTCTGACCCTAGTCAAACGCATTGGGTTATTTTTGACGACATGTTAGGAGAAGACGAAGACGAAATTAAACTGTGGTTTACACGTAAAGGGCATCATCGTAATGCCAGTGTCATTTACATTACACAAAATTTATTTCAACAAAGTAAAGCCCATCGTACCATTAGTCTCAATGCTCATTACGTGGTCTTGTTTAAAAGTCCTCGAGATAAATCACAAGTGCAAGTCTTAGCCAAACAGTTAGGAACACCTTGGCTGACTCATGCGTACGAAGATGCCACTCAAACGCCACACGCCTATTTACTCGTGGATTTAAAACCCACTAACCCTGATTATTTGCGATTTCGTACCGATTTGTTTCACGACTGGTGTCAAGACGGAGGACCTGTTGTGTACACGTCCTCGTCGTCGATATAACCCTATGAAGCACTAAAAAATCTATAAAAACCTTGGGTTACTTTAACCTTGTCTCATACATCGTCAACATGACATCCCTTCAGTCTCATCTTCCCATCAAATTGATTCGTGCCTTGTACGGCATCAGTCGCGAAAAAAATCCACAAAGACGTGCTCACGTCTTAGATGCCAGTCTCAAAGAAGTCTTACGATGGTTTACGGTGACAGCACGTCAAATACTGCAAGGCATCATTCACATTCCACATCAAACCAAACGCTTTTTTGACAGAAACAAAACAGCCTTGACGCAACTAGCCAATCCTCGCATCGACACTCAAATCAAAAAGCAAATCATATTGAAACCTGGAGGTAGTGGTTCTCTAGGAGGTGTCATCATTCGTTCCCTTTTAAAATGGGATCCCAATGCTCCCAAAGTTCATCCCAAGAAAAAAAAAGCCAAACGAACCCCAAAGAAAAAGAACAAGGGTGGCAAGACCAAATCACAGAAAAAGAAAAGTCCACAGAAAAAACCAGTCCCTCGCAAAAGAGGCACTTCAGCCAGGACACAACCTTACCTTCGTCAACCACAACCTGTAAGAAAAGATCTACAAGGACGTTTGGTAGGGACTACGTTACCAGTAGCCTCAGAGGCTTCCACTTCTCCGTTGCGGGTGATGCCAGCCAAAACCAATTTGACACACGTTTTTCCTAATTTGATGAAACATTGGAAATCTGCGTCTCCTAAAACGTCTCCTTCACCGGTGACACCCTCGTCCACATTAGCGTCAGTAGCAGCTGCTCACAAAGTACCTGCCCCCAAAGTCAAAGTCCAAGAAAGATCTGGCATGTTAAAGAGTTTACTAGATTTGTCCAAACAAAAACTGTGCCGATTGAGTCCATTGCGAACTCCTTCACGACGTGTGTTACCTGCCATGAAGTTGATACGACGCAAAGATAATCAGTGGCGTCGTATTCCAGTATAAAAATGACTTGAGGACCACAACAGGAATCAATATTTTCTGCACTACTGCTGAACACTCAAGAATGTCTCCTCAAAAACGTACACATCACAACCCTCGACGTTCTGCTACCCAAAAAGGAACAGGAAAAAGACAATGTCGTCATCTCACCAAAAGCTTTAAAACCAAACATCAACGTCCTTTAAAGAAAAAGCAGAGTCACCAAAAAGGAGGATCCTTTGACAGTTTTGGGAAACACATTGTTACCTTTTTGACGAAGCGCTAGTTCCCAAAAAAGTAAATAAAAGAGAGTGTGTACCAAGTCATTGACACCAGTGGTATTGTGAAACGAACAAGCAAAGATGCCCCCTCGCAGAAAACATTCTTATTCACCCCCAAAAGGAAAGAAAAGGAAAGGACGTTTAGCCAAACATCGACACGTTCGTCGTCCAAAAACCCAAAAGAAAATATCCGTCCGTCAAAAGAAAAAGATGTTAGTGCAACGTGGAGGATGGTTATTTGAATCTTTTTTAAGAAATCATGTGATGCCACATATGAATCAACAAAAAAGATAAAAGGGTGTGTATTCCAAGTCATTGACGTCAGTGTAATTGTGGAACGAACAAGCAAAGATGCCACCTCGCACAAAACATTCTTCTTCACTCCCCAAGGGAAAGAAAAGGAAAGGACTACCTCCTCGTTTAGTCAAACACGGAGATGTGTTGTCTGTCCTGTCCAAAGCCTCTCCACCCATGCGAAAACAAATCATTAAAACGGCCTCCAAAGATGTCATAGATACCGTGTGCGAATGTTGTTTGAATGTTTTGAAAGGCACGATACCTTTGTCTCCACACCAGAAAAAATGCTTAGCCAAACATCGACACATTCTTCGTCAAATGGTCCAAAAGAAAATACCCGTCCGTCAAAAGAAAAAGATGCTGGTGCAACGGGGAGGATTTTTACCCATTATTGCTCCTTTGTTGACAAGTATAATACCAGGTTTGCTACAAGGGATGACTCAAGGGATGATACCCCAACGGATGACTCAAGGGATGTCACAAGGGTTTATCCATGGAATGGGTAGAAGATAAAAGGGCACTATAGAGCACCACAATCTCAGACATAACCTTTGGAAGCCTATGGAAGGACGAAAACTGACTTTAGTTCCTTACAAACGATGGATGGAATACCATCGGTGGCAAGAACAACGTACCCCCCATTTACCACCCAATCCTGATTTGAACGAGATGTCCCAATTACAACACGAATTGCAATCCTTGATGCATCGTCACGATTTGTCCGAAACCGAAAAATCACAAAAGTACGGTCAACTCTTGAAACGACTGCAGCTCTTTCATCGAAAAGCTGTGGAACAAACAGCTCAACCCACTTTGTCCGATTTTAAGGCTCTAATGAATAACCCGTCACCCTCACCCTCTGCAGTGGTTAAAACAGACGTTACTCCACCATTACCCAAGGAAGAAGAACCCCAGGATCTCTTTCAATCACCCACCACCACCACTCCCATTTCGAGTAAGATCGCCGCTTCCTTGTTAACCCCTTCCACCACTCCTCCACGAGAAGAACTCAAAACTTGGGTTAAAAAGATGATGGCCACTCCTTCTTCGACAGAAGTGAAAAAGAAAGAAAGGAAAGCAGAAGTGAAAAAAGAAAAGAAGGCCAAAGAAGCTATCTCATTACTTCCACTACCACCACCAATACCCTCGTCGTCAACTCCTGTGGCCCATCGGACACGTAAAACCGTTTCCAAACAACCCCCATTCCGTCCCACCCAAAGCAATATCCTCGAAGAGTGGGTACCTTATTAACTAAACCATGGAGAAGGTCTTAGCCAGCATTTACTACGATCCATCTCACCCTGCTGGTTACGGAGGCATTCAGAAATTGTATCGTGCTGCCAAACCTCGCCTGAAAAAGCTCCGTTTACCTGCAGTACAACGATGGTTACAAGAACAAGCGACGTACACTTTACACAAACCCATTCGACGAAAATTTCACAGAAGTCGCACTCAAGTGGAAGGCATCGATCATCAATGGCAAGCCGATTTAGCCGATGTCTCTCATTTAGCCACTTACAATCGTGGCTACAAATATTTGTTTTGTGTCATCGACGTCTTTTCTAAATTTGCCTGGGTTGTACCGTTGACATCCAAATCGAGCGGAGAGTTAGTACGAGCTTTGCAACTGGTGTTGAAACAAAGTGGTCGTCACCCTCTTCGATGGCAAACCGACAAAGGCACCGAATTTCTGAACCAAGCTTTCCAACGAGAATTAAAGAAACGTGACATTCATTTTTTCACCACCGAAAATCCTGAAACCAAAGCCAGTATCGTGGAACGTTTTCAACGTACCTTGAAAGAACGCATGTGGAAATATTTTACGCATCAACACACTCTCAAGTACATCGACATCTTACCGCACTTAGTTCAAGCCTACAATCAATCTTACCATAGAAGCATTGGACGTGCCCCACAAGAGGTGACACCCGACAACGAAGTGACTGTTTTTGAGCGCCTGTTTGGTACGTCCCGAACGATGGCTGTCCTCAAGAAAGGTAGAGAAGTGTTAACCCCGGGAGATTGGGTACGCATAGGCAAAACCAAACGCACTTTTGACAAAGGTTACTTACCCAACTGGACCACTGAATTGTTTCGTGTTACTGGACGAGTGCGTGATCGTCATCCTACCGTCTATAAATTGGAAGACATGAACGGAGAAGTATTAAAAGGAACATTTTACTTGCCTGAGTTACAACATGTCACCAAAAAAGAAGACGACGTGTACGACATTGAAAGCATTCTCGAACGAAGAACCCGTAAAGTAGGAAAACGCCGTGTCAAAGAAGTCAAAGTACGTTGGAAAGGATATCCTCCTAGTTTTGATTCTCGGATTGACGCTGCGCAAGTCATCGACTATTAAAAGAAGTGACCATCATGCCTTTCAATACAGCTTCAGTGACCACAGTGACTACTCCTTCACCCACTTCCTCTCTGCAAGATTTACAAAAGCAACCTTTGTGGGTGTGGTGTGGAGAACGTGTCCCTAAAACGCAAATCGTCTTTTTCTGTCAAATCTTTGTAGTGTATTGTGTCATCGGTGCAGCCATTGCTAATTTGAGTTTGCAACAAGGAGACAAACAATTGTGGACCATTTTACTCAGCAGTTGTATCGGGTATCTTCTTCCCAATCCTTCCCTGAAATACTCTTACAACGGGAACAACAGTAACACTATTGGGAGCCCTGCGTCCAACGTTAGTCATTCTCCTGACAGTCCCGCTTCCAATTACAATCCTCTTTTAGACACTCCTTTAACCTCGAGTGACTCCTCGGACAGAAGAACATTGGAAATATGAACAACACGATTAACCAATTTTACTTAACGTTACCTAGTGACAGTTCCATGGAGGTGTTTCCTAACAACACGTTGTGCTGTTACACGTCTAAATTACCTCAAGCCATGCATTTTGATCAAGATGATCATTGGGAAGTAGCTTTAGTCGAAATGATTCACCCGACACAAATCAAAAACATCGTCGAAAATCAAAACACTTTTACAGTAGAAGTGTATGACAAGCAATTGCAACAAGCCTTAGACGAACGAGGCGTCACAGGCATAGACACCAAGAAATCAAATGAGCCCTTAACGAAACAACTGTCCACTTATGTGATTACCATTCCTGCAGGCTACTATTTTAGTGGTCAACATTTAGTGACTACGATTGCCAACAGGTTCAATACTGTCTTTGGTAAACCCCTGGAAAGAATCAAAGAAAGTGTTACCTTTGAGTACATTAAAGTGGCTCGTCGCCTCTTGATCAAATTTTCAGAGAAGAAAATAATAGCCATTACCTTTTGTCCTGAATTGTTTGATATTTTAGGTGGAGACCTCAAGATGCTCCCGAACAAAAAAGAAATACCAGGCATAAGTAGTAACTCGGATTTTGTAAAATATTTTCGATCCCCTGTAGAAATGAACCAAGGTTTCAACTTGATGTTTGTGTACTCCGATGTGGTGGAGTACAACGTGGTAGGACACACCTCTGTACCGTTACTACGTGTCATTCCTTTCAAAGTGGATACCACTGCCGCTGACGAGGAAGGTGGAAATACCTATCACGTTCACCGTGAATTTGTACGTCCTCATTATTTACCTGTCAGTAAGTCGTATTTCGACAGTGTCAACATTACTATAAAAGGAGAACTAGGACAAAATATTCCATTTACCAAAGGAAAAGTCACAGTGAAACTCCATTTTCAAAAACGATTCTCAAACAACTGAAAAACTGATGTATCCTGTGTACCAAGGAGTCACTCGACAACGAGGACATGGTTTAGGAGATATGTTTAAATCAGCCTTTCGTTCCGTGGTCCCTGTTTTGAAACCGATGGTGACACGAGGATTGCACGCCTTAAAAGATGCCGCATTGACTCACGGCAAAGATTTTCTTCAAAATGTTCTCATTGACAAACAAAACCCTAAAGAAGCTTTTTTGAGAGCAGGCAAAAATGTCTTGCTTCAAACGGGTAAAGAAATTTTGGGTCGACGAGAAAGTCCTATAAATGCCCTGAACGGTACCGAGTCTGACATTCCTACTTCGCTGAGGACACAGCAAGGACAAGGTAGAAAGCGTCGACGAAGACACCCTTTCAAAAGTCTCCATACCTCTAAAGCTAGAAAGAAAAAGAAAAAAAGAACCGCTCGAGACTTAGACATTTTTGATTATTAAAAGTAAAAAATGATGCACCAAGAATCTTGTGCCTGTTCCAAGTCGGAACTGGATCTCTTTGCCATGCCACCCACGATGATGACCATGCAAGAAGCCCAATGGGTTGAATTTCATCCCGTCTCCTCTTTGACGGATTCAGCTCCCATTGAGTTTGAAATCAAAGGACAACCCGAAGATTACATCGATCTCAATAACAGTTACTTGTATTTGAAAGTGAAAGTAACCAAAACGGACAACACCAATCCAGGAGTCAATGATAGAGTTGCTCCTGTCAACAATTTCATGCATTCCTTGTTCAGCGATGTGGATTTGTACATGAATAACAAACTGATCAGCAGTAGTATGGATACTTACCCTTACCGAGCGTACCTCGAAAATCTCTTGACGTACGGAAAAGAAGCCAAAAACACTCATCTAGATGCTTGCGTGGTATGGAAACCTGACACAGCAGATAAGTTTAACGACACAGCCTTGCCCGTAGCCGCTGAGGGTGACAATCCTGCCGATCCTCACAATGTAGGTTTTAACGACCGTCGAAAGAAAATTCTGCAAGGCCGTAGTTTAGAACTGTTCGATCGTTTGCATTTGGACATGTGGTTTCAAGAAAAGTATTTGCTGAACGGAGTAGATATCCGCTTGAGACTGAATCGTAGTAGTACTGCTTTCCATTTGATGGCTCATGCCAACGAATACAAAACCATTATCCAGGAGGCCAGGTTATACGTGCGTCGTGTGGAAGTGTTACCTAAAGTGGGAAATGATATCAGTCACACTTTGAGCAGAACGACAGCCAAGTATCCGATACGACGCGTGGAAGTCAAAACTTTCACCATTGCCGCAGGACTCCGATCTAAGATCGAAGATCATCTGTTCCAAGGACAGTTACCCAAAAGTTTATTCATTGGTATCGTCAACAATGCAGCCCTCAACGGAGTCCACGATGAAAATCCTTTCCAGTTTAAGCACAGCAGAGTATCCAAAATCGAAGTCAGTCGCGATGGCAAAACTTTGTGTACCCGTCCCTTCGAACCCGACTTTGGCGAACAGAAGAATTACTTGAGGTCTTACTTGTCGCTGTATGAAGCCACAGGCCAGTTAGGAACCAACACCAGTCACGGTATTTCCTACGACGATTATGCAAAAGGTTACACTTTGTGGGCTTTTGATTTCACTCCAGACCAAGGCAGCGACGAGGGACATTTCCACCCTATAAAATCAGGGCAACTGCGTGTGGAACTTCAGTTTGCAGGACCTCTTACCGAAATGGTGAATGTCATTCTGTATGCTGAATTCGATAATACCATAGAAATTAACAGTTTGAGAGAAGTCATTCTAGACTATTAGACACTATGGAAGACCCTTGTCCTTCTTTGAATAGTGAAGAATCCATGGAATGGAAGGTGACAGAAAAAGCAGATCCCCAAGACCAAAAAGAAGAGGTAGTGATCATGCAATCCAGATGGCCAGAACAAGAACAACAGTTAGTGTCTTGTTTTGCACAACACTTGGAAGATAAAATGAGAGACATGATAAAAAAAGATTGTTATGGATGTCAAATCGATCATCCCAGTCAAATTCAACACGATAAATGTATGATGATGAGTCAAGAAGAAAAATTGGACAATTATCTGAACGAAGCTTGGAGTCTCATCTCAGAAGAAGACGTGTTACATCAGTGGTATAAAGGCTTACGTGATCATTCCTCTCCTCCATTGTTTGCTCGAGAAATTGATCGCATCGAAACTCTCTTAGCCAAGAGTAAAGAGACGAAGCAAGCCATCAGTTACTTGTCAGACCTTTTCAAGCAAAAAGTCTGGATCGAATTGATGACTTATCATCATCTGTGAAAAAAAGGGAAAAAAACAAGGCTACACAAGAAACAAATGGATACCTGGGAACTTTATTATCTTTTGAACCGTAGTTCGTACACTGCTTCTTGGAATCCTGTCGTGTGTGCTAAAGATGAACTACCTCATCGCAAACCTCAAGAGAATCAAGCTTATGTCATCAACACAGATGACAGTCATCTTCCAGGAACTCACTGGGTAGCTGTCTACTTTCCTTAAGAGGGTTGTGTGGAGTATTTTGATTCGTTTGGATTGCCCCCTTTCGAAGATGATATCATTGACTTTATGAGAAGAAATGCCCAGACGACACGATTCAATAATGTGAAATTACAAAGCACAGATTCTATGGTGTGTGGACAATATTGTGTCTATTATCTGCATCATCGTAGTCTTGGATATTCTTTAGAACATTTAGTGACTTATTTTGATCGTCATTCGTCTCGAAACGATGACAAAGTAGATCGATGGTTTTGTGACCATTATAGCTATCTGTTGTCTTTAGCTAGGAAACGTAGTGTACATCAATGGCCTAATGACTTCCAACAGTGGAAATCTCACTTTAATTCGCAACGTTGTCAACCTTGTCAAAGATAATGTATTAGTGTTATTTGAAAAAATGTTTGTTATTTGAAAAAAATGTTTGTTATTTGAAAAAATGTTGTGTTTTGAATAAAAATGTTGTGTTTTGAAACCAATGCGTCTGTCATTTGTTTTACATTTTTATTCATATAAATGTTCTTTGACTCTTCTTTCTATCCCTCACATCAAACTATCTCAATGTTTCCAAACCCTAAACCGTCAAGGGGTATTTTCCATCACGTCCGCGCTTGAACCATATAAAGCAGGGGTAGTCTCCAATACCTAACATTGACTACACTATTATATGTCGCCTAGACATTTTTAATTTTCTAAATTTGTTAGGGACTTATTATATGTACGCTTCTGTACTAGTTTTATTCGAAGATAGGACTGTAAATAATAATTCTTCAACTTAAATATTTGAATAATTGCACAGGTGGCTAACACATTATTGGATGTTATTTGTCCTTTAGTATAACTGGACTGAATTTGACCTTTAGTATGACCTTGTCGTTTCAGGTGTGGGCTGCGTCCTTCGCTGTGCTGTCTTGCTGTCTGCGTGCTCTGGTGTGTGCTGCTGTGTCAACGCCCTCCTGGACCTGGGCCTTTTCCACCTTTGCCGTTGCCGCTCACCAAATTACTAGCGAAATGAGGAAACATTTCCCCTCGCTACCTTACAACTCAATTGGATGATAGGGGTGGGTGTGTGTAGGTACTATTCCTACCCACCCCAAAGGGCCTTCATTTCTCCCGATAGTTACTTTTTAGTAATTCGGGAGAACGCCCTATCTAAAATATAGTGCATTTAAGCACTGTAAATCCTGAGGGGGGGAGTAGCGACCCCCCCCCCCAAAGGACCTAAAATGGCCACCGTCAGGGTGGCTATAAAAGTTATACAAATGTCCCTAGTGGACGGTTATAACTTTAAAAAACTCATAATCGATCGTCTGGCCATCCATTGTTTGACTCATCCTCCTACGAAGGTGTATTCAAAACTAGCTAAGCTGAACGAAGCTTACGTCACTCTACATCGTATCAGACACAATCTGATGTCAAAGCCTGAAGGGATAGAGAATGTGAGAATGTTACAAGTAACAGAAGACCTCATAGAAGGACTCTTCAGAGAAGAAATTCAGAAAGAGAAAGAAGAATGGACTGAGAAGTATCGCCTTCTGAAGCAGCAGAGAGAGCAGAGAGAACAACAGCAGCAACAGCAGCAGCAGCAACAACAACAACATCAGCAGGAACCAGACAGAAGTTTTGTTGACTGTCGTGTGGACACGAAAGAGTTCTCTTTCTCTTTCCGAAGAAGTAGACCCTATCCTGTTGCCAGACGAGGACGCAATCTTAGACGATAAAAGATTGTCATCCTTCCTCGTACAAACAAAAAAACCAGCCCTTTTCAGGGCTACCCAATATTCTCGAAAAGAATTAATCATTCAATTTGCTCATGGTATGCAAGGAAGTTAGAAAAAAAAATAGAAGTGAGTCTATAATCACTGTCTCTTTTTACTTTTGTTTGAAGTGTGTCTATAAACCCAAGGTATTTTTTCAAAAATAACTTGTTCAATGTATAATGGATATTAATCAAGTAAAAAAGTGAGTGAGTGTTTTCTTTTAAGTCCGCGTGTTTTTGGTAATGATAGGAATAATGTAAGTTTTTGGAACGTAAAGGGGTGTTTTCGATCACGTCCGCGCTTGAACTATATATAAAGAAGTACTCGTCACGCCTGCAGGGGATGTGGCACAATTCCTTCCCCTCAGGATAAAGTAAATAACCCTTTTTAAGGGATAAAACAGTGTGAAGAGCCTACGGGACGATGCACTTTAAACAAATAATCTGTCTGTCAGTCATAGAATGACATTCAGGCAAAGACTGCAGACCGAGTAGGACGGCTTATCTGGAGCTGGCGAACTGATGACGTCAAGGTGGATTGCGAGAGCATGTTTCCCGGGCTTTCTCAGCTAAGGACGAACTGAGACGTTTTTACTTCACAACTACAGAGAGAAACATCAACATATACAGCGGTGGACTATGCAGCGGAACCATTTTGGATTTTTTATAAGTCCCTTTAACAAGTGGCAAAGATATGGGGAAACTGGATAGCCCACTTAAACTACGTGAAGAAGAAAAATGATGGATTTTGAAGTTGGCTGCTCCTGCATCAATTTACTGGAACCATATTACAACCAGCCATGGGAATTTAAGTAATATGGCGGACCTGAGGCGCGCTGACTGGTGATGTCAAAATATTGAGTATCCCGCAGGTTGCCGTAGGATGATATCACCAAGTCAGCGAAACTCTACCTTAGATAACCAGAATATTGATGGAAATACAGCTGTCTACGGATAAGTCATCACCATCGGACTACTCGGATAAAGCAGTACAACGAAAAGATATTTGCCATATTTCTTTTCATTCGCCTGAATAATAGGGGACCCATTTGGTTACGAGTACCCCTCTTTGAACAACTTTCTGTGGCCCTAAAAAGCTAATTAGCAGCAGAGAGGGTGAATCCTACAACATTTTTAGTATATTTTTGATTATACCCTCCAAATAACACTAGACCCTTCTCGCGAATAACTAGAAAAAAAAATGACAGTGATTGTTGTCTGAAAACATGAGATTCGCATTCGCGTTTTCGTTGATGAATCATAAAATGTCGCAACGACGTTGTCACTCACCCTCTCTGCTGCTAAGGTTTACGGTGATTTTAACCGAATATTTTATCAAGTCCTTACTACGACGAAAATCCCCTTAGGATGAAAGTCTTTACGACGAAAATCCTTTCAGGATTTCACAAATAGACTAATTTGTAAAACCTCCTCTTGTAAATCAATCAGATTATTAGACTGGTCAGTGAGTTTGAAATTAATTCTGGTTAATGAATTATTATGACATCGCATATAGACTGGATTCACCGGAGACTCAATAATTAAAAACCCTGGAGGAGCTGTTGGTGCAAATGAATACAAAATATATCCTTGCTGAGCTTGATTTGATCGTTCGAGATTAATTTGATAGCTTCCTTCGATCACATCACATACTAAATTGAGCGCAATCACCGTTGAAATATTCACATTGAACGGAGCAATATGCCTGCCGCCACCATCTGGGTCATTATTATGTTTGAGGATTTTTATTTCCGGTGGTGCTTTTTTTTTCCACGTATCATGAATTATTTTGAAACCAACATCGATGGCATCACTGAGAGATTTTTGTAGTTCTAAGATATTATATCCTGGTAGTTTGAATGTGGGGATATCTTTGACGCGTATATTATACTTCGTTGCAAATGTTGTTCTCGTTTGGGGGTTATTGTGATCTAATATATCCTGAATAATTTTTAGGTTAAATGTTTCCATGTCATTGATGATTTTGTTACATGTTTCTACAAGGCTGATAAATTCATCTCGAGTGAGAGTACCGGATTTAAGGGGTATTAACAACAATGAAAAATCTTTATTCATTGCTGTGAAATTGTCAATGATTTTAGGTTCGTTAACAAAAAAATGATGATGCTCCTTTATTTCCTTCTCTTCTCCAATTGGTCGATATACTAAACTAAAAAACTCTATAGTAAATCTATGATCTTTATAACTCTTTATTGGATTATCAGGTTTTGTCCTGTCTGTGACATAATCAGTTTTTTTTGGTTCTGGTAAATCAACGGTTTTCCCCCCGGGTGGGATTTCAGGCCATCCCAGTACGGTTCTAATAGAACTTTGATAGATATCTACGACATAACCCTCTGTGCTTATTTCAATGGCAGATGATAGTGTTGGCTCATGAACCGTTATAGCTATTTTTGATTCTTTTCCAGTAATCGATTTTATTCTACGCGCGAATTCGTTATTGATTTGTTCGATTTGGTATGATCCGGTTGGTATGGAAACAACGTTCCAGTCTGGGGTACCGTTGGGTTTATTCTTATTTGCAAATACCAGTGAATTATTGGGTTGTTGACCACCAAATGATTTTGACCTAATATTTGGCCAACTGTGGTATACTCGTAATTTTGCTAGCGCTATCTCCTTCATTGGGACCGGGGAGGGGAAATTCACACTGAATTCTGGATTCGTTGAGGTTATTGAGATCATGCTTGTTTGTACTGGGTTCGTGTTCTCCACTATTTGTTGAAGTAATTCCATCTGTGTTGTCATTGTTATTATACTCATGTTGTATTTCTAATTTTGACATCGCAGAATCATATATATATCTACCATCGCTGAAAACTCACTCTCTGATATAATTGTATCATCGAGAGATGACGATATCAATGAGGATAATTGCGAGTATGCAGTAGACACAACATGAAATTGAATTATGTAGTCTTGTAGTTTCCGTTGGCTGCATGAGGATATTTTTTTTGTGATTATTGAAACAATTCCAGCGATTGTTGTTGCCGCAGAAATGCAAATTGGAACAGCTATCGGGGCCATCATTGTCACTGAAGACAGTATAATACCGGCTCCGGTGATTACACCACTCACTGAATACACAGTAACATCAATTGCGGTAATTCTCCTGCGATATTTTTTAATTTTCATTGCATACTCCTCAGACAGGGTTTTGAGTCTAGTTTGATATTCTCTGACCTGATCATAGCGATATTGCGATGATGAAATCATTTTTTATTTTAACAACGCTAGCGTTTTCAATTACGATTTACTTAAATCCGCTACGAATTCCACATACCATGTTGTTGTAACCCTAACCAAATTTTTATCAGTAGCTATTAACGTGAACTGTTCAGTTGTATCCTTGTCGATGATCGTTGAAATCGTATTATTGACTCCGGATGAACTCGACGATGAAATATTAAATTGAGCCGTTCTCACTATTGTTAATCGATAAATACCCTTAACGGTTGCAGTGATATCTAATTTGTTGTTTGTAGGTGTCCACTCAAATGATCCGTGTTGGATTGTGTATACCACGTTGTTGGTTTTCTCATGAGGAATTTTTGTTTTTTCAATGACTGTTATCATCCTCGAAAAATCATCTTTGACGGCTTCGATGAAGTTTTTCGTCTCATCGATTGATTTTTTAATATCAGGGAGTTTTAGTTCAATTTTATCGAATGTAGTTCCAATAAATTTATCAATGATATTTCTACGAAATGCGGTAAACTGTTTTATGTGTTCTTTGGTTTTAGATTGAAGTGTTGCTAGTTCTAACGCAGAATCGTTGAGAGTTTTAAATCGATCTGTAATCGTCGAAAAAAGTACACCCGGTTTGAGTTTACCCTGATCGGAAAATAACGCGATAGTATCCTCGATTGCATTTTGTTGTTTAACTAAAATATCATCCAGAGAAATATTACTGGTTTTCAATTTACCCTGATCGGAAAATAACGCAACGGTGTTCTCGATTGCATTTTGTTGTTTAACTAGAATATCATCCAGAGAAATATTACTGGTTTTCAATTTACCCTGATCGGAAAATAACGCAACGGTGTTCTCGATTGCGTTTCGTTGTTTAACTAAAATATCATCCAATGACACATCACTGGATTTCAATTTACCCTGTTTGTCCTGAAATACAACTATTTCGTTCGGGTCAACACTTGTTAAGTTCAACGTCTCAGCGATTTCATCTTTAATTTTTTTTTTTATATCCTTGATAGAATCAGGAGTTGCAGTGTCATCGGGTTTGGGTTTCAGAGGTCTCCCCCAAATATCAATCATGTTATTGTAAAACTCTTTCTCTCTCTAAAAAGCGATTGTTGGTGTAGTCATTTACGACAATATGAGGTGGTTTTCTAGATGCTGAAATAGCGTCAAGGACATTTAATACTTCACTGCCGCATATTGGTGGGTCATTGATTTGTTGTGTTGGTAGCGTAGAATACCAAGTCTTCATTGGAAATTGTTTTATGTAACGCATAAACTCTTTTGGTGGGGCTAATCCATATGAATCAAAATAGACAATCCCACGTGGATCAATAGCGTATGCAACCCAGTGAGTTCCAGGTCCGGTGCTGTTATCGAGATTAATAATACCTGTTTCAGTTTTGTTTGGTTGATGTGGTAATTGATCTTTCATAAAAACACCTCTGAAATTTTTAATCACTAGCTTTTTAGCAGCATCCATTAAATCAAAATTGGACATTGGAACCATCGAAGATTTCTGAATTAATAAATCGTTCCTGGTAGTCTCAGGCCTGATCCGTTCACGGATCTCCCGCTGTACCATGAATACGGGGTTCCTGGTAGTCTTAGACCCTTTCCGCTGTACCATGAATACGGGGTTCCTGGTAGTCTTAGACCCTTTCCCTTTTTTTTATACCCTCGACCGTTCTTCGGTTCATATGATTCAGCAATGCTCTGTACCGCTTTTGTTCCCAAGCCTCCAACTACCCCCAATGCAGCCGCTTTTGCTACTGCTGGGGCTGCTACCGCAACCAATGCTGGTATTGCAGCAAACAACGGAAATATACCACCTGTTTTTATCATATTTTTGATAGCAGCCGAAGAGAGTGTGATCTGAACTCCTTTTTTATCCTTGAAAGCATCATTGAAATGTTTCACTTGACGAGTTGTCAGTGGCAATTTATTTGCCCCGCCATTCATTTGATTAGGTTTCAACGTGATTGTGGTTCCACATTGTTTAGCGGATTTTGATTGCAATTTTTTTAACTGACCAGGTGTCAAGGACACATTGATATTACTATATGACATTATACATAATTGATTGATTCTAAATCGTTTACATATTTTCCACTGGTGCATCAATAAATCTCATTCGTCCACCAACACCTTCAAGTAGCATTGATTTATCACTGAGAATGACAGCAACCGCTCTATAATTAGCAATACCACCAGGACGGGTTACACGGGCTCTGAAGTGTATATCAACGACAGATTGTCTCACCAAGTCGAGATGTTCCAGCGAAAAGTAATAAATCGGATAGAGGTTTTTGAAATCCAATTGTGATATTTGCAAACCAGTATCGATATTTAGATCACGTGCCATAAATGACAACATGTTATGATAGACACGTGCAATATGATTTTGACCGTAATCAAGTTGCACATCTTCAGATGGTTCCTGCTGTCCGTTTATTCTCAGCGAGACTTCATTAACACCTAACTGATCAAATATCATATGACTTCGTTGTTGATTACCAACTCGTTCATTATTCTGTAATGCAATAAATATATGACGTGGAGCTGAAACCCCTTGTTTTGATGCCAGGTGCCATGTGAATGTACCATCAACATTGTCTTGTTTAGTATCCGTAGTCACTGATAACCAACTCAATAACGACTTTCCTCCTTGGTCCATAAATGATAACAGTTTTTCTTCTGCGGTAATTGATGGAGTTAACACTGGCATCCACAATGCTAGTTTTGTTAAAACGACTTTACCATCAGGAACACCGGCAGCACGCCATATTGCATCATTATCAGTACCCTTTCTCACGAGTGCTATTGTGTGTTTGGCTCCATAAATAACTTTTCTAACATTTCTACAGAATCCAAAAATATGATGCAGTGGAATCGCACATGAAAATTGTCGACGCTGTCCTTGTAATGTTGATACACGTGTTGCAAATCCTAGATTGTAAGTAGTAATAGTATTTATGACATCAAAAGTACCAGCTGGTCTTGTATATCCGGCTGGTGCTGGATCAACTGCGGTAGCTTGTATTGCCTTGACTCTAGAATACTGGTTGTGTTCAGGGTTATCAGTAATATCCTTAGAAAACATCATAGATGGACCCGCTGATCTTGTATAATCATCAGAATATCTTGCTAACCCTATGATTGTTGTAGCCACATCAACTTCACGGTCAATGGATTCAATTTCTTTTCCATCAATGAGATATCTAGCGCTTTCAAATAACGCCATGATACCGTTATTGACAAAACCAACTCGGGTAGTTTGGCTAATGTCATATGGAGGATCATTATGTGCAGCATCATTTGTTACAAGTTCTCCTTCTACTTCAATAAACGCTTCACAAGGCAAAAAGTATTTACTGGTATCATGAACTTGAAGTTCAATTCGTGATCGGAGATCGGGTTGTACTGCGTGATAAGAATAAAATTGAAAATCGCGTACAGAATCATCTTTACGCACTGGGGCATCCATATCAAATGCTGGATCAGATGACCTTTTGAACATTTTATTCTATTTATCAGAGTCTAAATCGGATTTTCCATTTCATCGTGAAAAACGCTAGCGTTTTCGTCGTGGTTTTTTAAAGCCACTTCCTGCTATCATGTTTGCTGTCATGTTATTTTGGTCCTCTTGATTTACCATCGACGCTAATTTTTCATCTACTGCGTTATTTATAATTTTACTAACACTTGCAGGCATCTCTGCTGTAGATGGCAATGGTACCTGTTTCTCTTTTCGTCTCACTAATGATGTTATTTTATCCTTCGCAGTTGAAAACGCTTTCCCGGCAAGATCTCCAACAGTACTAATACCCTTATCACGAATAACATCAATGGCTTTCATTCCTAGTTGTTTAGCTAACGGCATCACTTTTGGAGCCGTTCTTGTAAATAACCCTGCAATGGTATTACCTAAACCATCTCCGTAGTATGCTCTATAAACTGGAAACCGTGAATTAACTACATAGACGGGGGTTGGTTTATCATGATTGTAGTGTATAATCATTATTATAAAAACACTAGTGTTTTCAAATTGTTATTCAGTCACTATGATACCCACTTTCCGCTAACTCGCCAATAAAATCTCGATATGTTTTGATATCCATGATACCACCTTGAAATAACCGTCTACAGATATCAGCTGCTTCATTAATTATTTCTGGAGAGTTATTTCCAGCTCGTTTTCCTCCTACAAGAACTTCTAATCGTGATATATAATTGATAACACTATCAGGACAAGCGTTTCTAACTAGACCACTCCCCAGAAATTCCTCCTCATCGTATGGTTGTCTTAAATGGAGTTGAAATTTTCTCTTGAAGTCCCTGTATTCCTTCATCCTTCTATCTAAATTCCCAGTATTTATTTCATACACTATATCAGCCCATTCATTATGTGACATTCTATATTTCGTATAATTGTCCTTGAAAAACTTCTCTTGTGAATTATAGCTGTTAGCAGCAAATTCACCTAAATTGTCTATATCCTCCTTGAGAATTCGTTTTTTAGCGCTATCGGTAAATATAATTGATATAGGTAGTCGTCCACTAACTAGTTCTTCCTGAAATCCTTCAAATTTTCGTTCTGAAGCGGTTGATATATCCTGAGGAAGTGTTTCTAAAGACTTTTTTGTTTGTTTAGTTCTTTTTGCTATTTTTTCTAACACAGGGAGAAAAGTCTCTTCTTGTTTTTTACCTTGCTCAGAGATTGTTGACACTATCTGTTTCGTTGTTGTAGTTATTGGTTTAAACAACTCTTCAGATCCTGCAGCAAAATCAGTCTGAAGACTCTGTCGTTCTTGCAGTTTATTCCTGACAGAGTCGCGAATTGGTATAAATTTCTTAATTGCATCTAGTCGCTCACGAGCCAATCGGGTCGTTAATGCTTCATTGACCATTATTTGAAATCAGAAACCATTTTTCAATTGCAAAACAATTTTTCCCATCGATGATTCCATCCTAACGGTCCAATTTTTTATCGCTGTGAAATATTTTTATTTTTTATCCATTGATTTTGCCTGTTTTTGACAGTTTTGGTGCCATTTTGGCGGTTTTCAGTTGAAAATCTCAAAGAGATTTTGCAGTGAAGTAGTCGATTTTACATGGGATTTTCCATAAGGAAAAGCTGTTAAAACTCATTTTTGATGATTTTTAGCCATTTTTCATCAATTTTTGCCTGTTTTCAGTGATGTTTGGTCATTTTTCATCGATTTTCATCAAAAAACCTCGTAGGGTCAAGTAGTCGATTTTGCATTGGATTTTCCATAGGGAAAAGTTCTTAAAAGAACTTTCAAAGCTGTTAGGATTCTATTTTATTTTCGCAGTGTGAAATATTTTTACTGATTCAATCAAAAAATGACAAAAAAAATGAAAATCTCAAGGAGATTTTACTGTCTGACAAAATCTTTTGAGGGTCGGTCAATCAAAATAGTTCATTTTCTTGAATTAACGCTCGTAAGTTTCTAATTTTAGAATTAACTTCCTTTTTCAATTCATATTCGTTACCCAATTCTTTTCGTATTCCTTCCACGATAGTATATAACGGAACAAACACATCTACTTCACTGGAAAATGCAAGAGAGTCTCGAATAGAATTTTGAATTTTTTTGATGAGTGCATATTTCTTTGGTAACATATACTTGTTAGTGCTAACTCCGTATTCTATATCCTGAAAATCCGACTTGATTTGATCAGGATTTAACCCATCTGACAATTTAATATCCTGATTTTTCAATTTTGCAATTTCAACTATGATGCTATTCATATTTTCAGAATTCATATATGATAATACATATTTCTAATTCATTTTTCAAAAATAAAAGAGCCGTTAATATTTTCAAAATTCAGTCTGTATATATAAATATATTTTTTAAAATTAATTCTGTATATATAAATATATTTTTTTAAATTAATTCTGTATATATAAATATATTTTTTTAAATTAATTCTGTATATATAAATATATTTTTTAAAATTAATTCTGTATATATAAATATATTTTTTAAAATTAATTCTGTATATATAAATATAAATGCAGACAAAAATAAATAACAACCATGATGAGCGGTTATCAGTCATTTGGCCCCCTTGATATAGGCCACTGTGTCTTTCATAGGGTTCTTTCTATGAGTATTTCCATTTTTTTTCTGAGATTTCTTCGATCTCGATTTGACCCTATTTGGCCGGTAATTCATTTTTGAACACCATACGGGGCTACCCAAATGTGACGGAGAGCTAATTACATCCATGGATGTTATTTATTTTAGGTCATTTATATTTACATTCACCGGAAACATATTCCCCTAAGAGTGAATCTAACTCGTCAAATAACGGGTTAGAATCACAAGAGGGTATGTTTACGTGAAATGACCTAGAGGTTACATATATACGACAACACATCTTTGGAACTCCTTGGTTGCCTTCACATCCAAGTAAGCCCAAAGGAAACCCGAAACATACATCTCCGGAAGGGAGGCCTAACGTGGCAAACGCCATCTTAGACCGCCTAGAAGATATGCTTGGGGTGACGTCACAACATATACTTAATTAAGGACAGCACAAATACCGTATATATCTCCACTCGAGTGTTGTGGCAAATTGTAGGTATACATATACTTAATTAACGACAGCACAAATACCTTATATATCTCCACTCGAGTGTTGTGGCAAATTGTAGGTATACATATACTTAATTAACTTAATTAAGGATGGATTATAATTCAATAATGATGTAATGATGATGGGACGGCACAAGACATCACAAACATGAAACGACGGGGCTGATTTTCTACGGCCATCCGACCAATCAAAGCAACCCATGAAATTAAATCCGGTTGCATGATTGAGAAAAGTCAACCACGCACACGTGTCAATGGCGTGGGTTATTTTTTGACTGGTCGGATTGGCCTTTGAAAGCCCCAGCTTTAAACCTTTCATTTAGTATATAAGGTGACTAATACAGCAGCGTCAATCCACAGAGTGTGTTATTTTATTTTCTTGAATTACTTGTTAATGGTGCTTCACAGTATTTAAATGAGTCAGAATATTTGCATAAAGCACTAAAAAAAAAGAATATAATCGTTTGAAAACATTTTATATTTGATTTCTTGTCTAATTAATTATAGCCCAAGCCGCTGAATCACAATTTAAGGGGAAATAACCCGACACCATCTAAGGGAGAGAGTATATAAGGCGACTTAATACAGCAATCCGCAAGGGGTGCTATTTTATTTTCTTGAATTACTTATTAATGGTGTTTCACGGTACTTAAATGAGACTGAATATTTGACTTAAACACTAAAACAAAGAATATAATTGTTTGAAAACATTTCTTTTCTTACAAAACAATGCCCAGCCGCTGAATCACAATAACCCATAAAACAAGTTAAGACAATCTAAGGGAGAAAGTATACAAGGTAACTTAATACAGCAATCCACAGGGTGTTATTTTATTTTCTTAAATTACTTATTAATGGTGTTTCACGGTATTTAAATGAGACAGAATATTTGACTTAAACACTAAAAAAAAAGAAAATATTTCTTTTCTTATAAAACAATACCCAGCGCTGAATCACAATCTAAGGGAGATAACTCCCTTGGTTATATCCATTGGTTATATTTAAGAGTTGTCTCCCTTGGTGTTATAGACATACGAAAATCGAATTTTTTGTCCTGTCTCTTTTGAAATGGCCTGTAGATTTGGTAAAGAATTATTCTGAGAATCGGAATCAATATGATCAATAACATAACCATCCTTGATCAATCCATGAAACACCTCGAAGACGAATCTGTGACAGAGATATTTTTTCTTCCCAGCACTAAACATCAAATACCACAAATCCAACTGGATTCTTCAATCTGCGGTTTCTGATAATACCATCACGGGATGCTTCATAATTAACAAGCACGGGGGTGAGGTCTGAATTCTTGGTTCATTTTTATAATAACACTATTTTTCTAATTCATTGTTTGGTTTAATTATAAGTCTCTGTATATAATCTTGAGGGGTCTTTATGATTTTGTCATCGTTGGGGTCAATGACAGTATTTTTTATTCTTTTATCATAATAGCGTTTTAGTTCCCTGTATCGTTTGCCGCCACACCTAAGACATAATTGCGATTTTCCCCTGACCCCAACCCCACATCGAATACAGGGTAACGGACCAAGGCTTCCACGACGAAAGCTTTGCATATGATACCAACAGAATTCATTTATGCATGATTTGTTACACGGTGTCACTGATCCAATCATAAGCCATTTGCAATGATTCATTATACTTAAATCTTTCATTTAAATACTTGTTTTAATTATAGTATGGAGGAGTTCGAGAGATTATCGAAAATTAAGCCTTGGAAAGGTGTTCAATTCAATCTTGATAGAGTTTCTGATACACCAAAGAATAAAATTCTTGATAGAACCTTGATTAGTAAAATCAGAGACTGTTTTAATGAATTCAAGCGTGATGGGGCAGCTCATTGTTGGTCAACATTTCGAATTGATGGTGTTGTTGACGCTACCATGAATGATGAAAAAGCAGCAGTGATAATCTCAAATGTTGGGGAAGAAAGAAATTTTTTTCGAATAAAATTCCTTATCCGTGATAATGGAAAATGGATCATTAGGGACAAATACGAGCCTATTCTTAAGGACAAAAAAACTGTCACTGTGACTCAGGATTCAAAACCAGGAATTTTGACTGGACTTGATAAACCCTACTACGAAAAATCTTATCCTGTCACAGCAGTTGTTTACGGGATATATCCGCTCAATGACAAACCTGATATTGCAAAACTAGCACCCATGAAATATTCGACAGGGCTCAATTGTGTAGCAGCACGAATAATGGAACACTTCACAAATGCGTCCCGGGGAAATAAACTAACTGATCTAAGACGAAAAAAAATAACCGAATGGGAACTGACAGTGAAACAGCATGGGGCAACAATTCAAGATATAGCCAAATTAGAAACATCATTGAGATTTCCAATATCGGTAAGGACAATCACCGGTGAAGTATTATACGAATCGAAATATAATAAAAATGGAACCCCAATACAGATTATTGATCATAACGAACACGCGTGGTCATCTGCAGTAACAATATTCCCACGGGATAGAACCGTAAGATATCTATCCCAAACCGAAGAGTTTTTTTCAGAGCAGAAATTATTTGATGCTATTTACCATTTGAGTAAAAACGATCCCGTGTCAATGTGGCTATTTCATAGTATTTCAGACGAAGAATGTAGATTTGATCAGTTTGTAAGGCCCAACGGAGAATTGTACCGTACTGAAGAACTGCATAATCAAATGAAACAACTAGCTAGTGAGTTTTCTGGGGAAGGGGAAGACAACGATCAATTATTAGCAAACTGTTTTACACTTCCATCAGTTGCAGCACATTTTGCTAGAAAGAAAAACGCGTGGAAACCAACCCGAAGTGAGTTCTTATCAGATGTCAAATTGTCCTGTCTTGAATACAGCCATGGAGGATTATGGAACACAAAATACACCGCTGATACCGTTATTTCAGTTGATATGATTGCGTGTTATCCAGGAAGTTTTCTTGGGTATGGAGAGTGTGAGAAATATTTCAAACGATTTGGACACCCTACACACGAAATGACCCGTGTTGCTATTAATGGACCACTTCCTGATTTTGATTTAACCGGATTCGCTTGTGTAGCATCATTTGAAATGGCTGAAGGACTTCATCCGTGTAGTTATCTTTGGATTGGTAAACACATGTCTGAAAAACACTGGATGCCAATAGTGTTATTACGGTATATGCTTGATTGTAAGATGTTAAAATCATTAATTGTCAGTGAAGCAATTATATCCTATCGAGCACAGAAATCAGTCTGGTTACCACAACCTGATCTAGAAAAAATAATTAGCGAAGAGCGAAAACTGTTTCCTGATTTTAATGAACAACAAATCATGGATTGGTCCAGACAGTTATTTGAAATCAGAAACAATGAAGCAAAAAATCTTGGACGAAGAATAATCGGTAAATTTACCCAAGGTGGCAAAGATGATAATACGAAATATTCTTCACGATTGATTATAGACAATGCTGAATACGATTTTGTAATCACGGATTTAACGAATAAGGGCCTATATGTCAATCGTAAGGACGCATTTATGTCCGATGGAACCAAATTGGGTACAATTGTTACTTACACTGATGGATACCATCCGCAGTACACACATTTGAGAGCTTCTATGCTTGGTTATGCTTCTATCAATCTGTTTTCAATGATCAATAGATTTCCTACCACCGCAGTTAGAGTTGCTACTGACTCATTTTACATAAATAGCAAAATGGCTGATTTTAAGGCTACTGGCAACGAGAAATGGGGGACATGGAGAATTAAGAAGGAAATGCTTCATGATTATATTCCATCAGCAGATGTTACCATTGAAAATAATTACTTAGAAAGCAATCAGTGTTCAGAATTTTCTAGTGCACCACCGATTTCTGATCCAATCTGTAGATATAAAACAGTTTATTTAAACGGTTGTGGTGGGTCAGGAAAAACAACCCGGGCAATTGAGTTATATCGTGGGAAATCAAACATGATTGTGCTAACACCAACTCATAGACTTGCAAGAGAAATGATACAGAGAGGGGTAAATGCCTGCACTTATCACAGCTTTTTCCGATGGAAGGGAGATAAATGGACTCCTGAGCGCATGGGAGAGAAATTTATTCCTGAAATCATGTTTTGGGATGAAATAGACACAGTGTCAGAAGATGTCTTAAAAATATTTCTTGAGTGGTTGTTATTGAAAAATACAAAAGTCGTCATGTGCGGTGATCACGGCCAACCACCACCATTTGTCGGTGCATCCCCCCATGAATGGCTAAAGGGTTTTGTAGACTCTTATGAAGAAATTGATACCGATCATAGATCACTTGATAATGAATTAAAAGAATTTAAGAAACTAATTAGATTACAACCGGATAAAATCCAGTGTGAAATAGCCCGTGAAATAATTTCGGAAACTCCCATGAATGAGTTTTGGGAAGCGTGGAGACCAAATGATTTAATCATTGCAAGTAGAAAAATAGTCAGGGACACACTTCAGATGAAGTTATTTGAATTGCATAAACAAAAATTTGCAACACTTCCAGTACCGTTATGTTATAGGCCATCGGATACACGAAAACAGAACATCGAAGTTGATATTCCAGGACAGAGTGAAAAGCAGATTCTCGTATTAATTGATATTGTGCTGGTTGATATCAATGTCGTTGAAGATGCATTGCGTGCTAATAAATCCCCATGGACGCTAGGTTATGCAGCAACAATACACTCTTCACAGGGATTGACTATATCGGATACAATTGTTTGGATGGTAGATAATCGCATAGAATGGTCGAATTTAGTCTATCTCGCAGTGTCTAGAGTACGAAAAATAAATCAACTTCGAAGAATTGTCTTCGATGATGAAATCATTGGTGGCGATGATGAAATCATTGGCGATGATAATGATATTATTGATAAAAAACTCTCCGGTTACAAACAACAAGACAAAAAAAAAAACAACGAGAATTTGATATTGATGCTGAATTAATAATCACTTTGAAGCAACAACAAAATAATCACTGCGCAAGTTGCAATTGTATAATGCGTTGGCAGTATTCGGATAAGGATCCTCGCCAATTCACCGTAGACAGAAAAAATAACAATCTCGGTCATGTCAGAAATAATGTGATGTTGACTTGTCTTGAGTGCAATAGACGCAAGGGTGCTAGTTAAGCCCATGCGGTGGTAATTGAGTATCCTCAGGTATCACTTGTAATTGTTGTCTAGTAAAACCCCGTTGAGGGGCAGTTGAATCCAGTTTATAGATTGGAAGTCTACCCGTAGATCGTGTTATACTAGATATCTTATGTGCAGTAACACTCCAAATAGGATCAGTAGCCCTTTTTGTGCCACCCTCAAGCTCTCCTGGTTCATATAAATACCTCACAATGACATTACTACCAAGAATTGGTTGGGAAACGCTAAAATCTTTTTGAATTTCCATTTCAGGTATTGACTTCTTTTTAATCGCATTGATAGGTTTCAAATTAATTGTTCTAGTAATCTCGTTATTCAGTGCAGTAATCACAGCTGGTAACCTTTTAACCCATTCACGGGATCTTTTTTCTTGGATGAATTCTTTTGCGTATTGATATCCAAATAACCGCTCAGCAAGGGTTTTATTAAACCGTTCTACAATTGCCTGATCACGATGTAGCGCAGTATGTCCTCGTCTGATAGTGACTTTATGATTTTTCATTATTGATAACACTGCACCCTGAAATTCCTTGCCAGGATCAATTTGTAATAGATTTGGCCAGTGCAGAGGACTCCTTCGATAAATCCTTTCAAATGCAGAAGCCACTCCAGTGGCTGATTTTGTTTTTAACGGTTCTGCTTCTTTGTATCGACTTGCAATATCAACTACGGTTAATGCGTATTTGTAACCACGATCATGTGGCAGAAATAATATATCAGCCTGATGAACTTCATTGGGTCCGGTCACATCAAAATGCGAGAAATTGATTTGTTTAGGCGGTGGTAGATAAATTTGCCATAGTGCCTGTTTGGATAACCAATGAGCCGCAGTGGTTTTTTTCACTTTTGCAGCGCTAGCGAGTTTATGGATTGCTGATTTACCCCTCCAGTATCCTCTTGGGGAATAATAAATAGATTCCATGTTGTTATTAATTACCAGCACCTAACATCAATTTACTTTTCATAGCCGATTTTATCAAAAAGGAAGCCAATTTTTCTTTGAAAGATTTATCAGAAATAGCATTTAACGCATGAATTAATTTCACATCTGCTAGATGCCTGTGCTGCAGATTACTGCTTTTATAAGATACATCATGAAGGTGACAGGCCTTATCAATAGCGTTTATTGGTTCCTCACCGGGTCGGGGCTGATTTTGATCATTGAGTCTGATATCAAGTCTTGTTCCCGGTCCACAGTAGCTATATCCTGGAAGGTGCTTTTCTTCAGGGTATTTTGCCCATGGGGTTCCAGGGAGTTTAGTTAGCTTGGCTGCGATATCACCTCCTCTTTCTTTTTTAAAGGTTCCTTGAGTTCCTTGGGTTTAGAAACAAATCTAAATTTCTTTGTACTACATTGTACGCATTTACCAGAAAGCGCTGATCGGTTATTTTTAGTTGTAATCGTCGTCAAGTCATCTGTGCCAGTACGTTTTTTACACTTCACACAATATAGATCCATAATTTATATATAACGGCATGAATATAATTGATTATTCAGCTACCCGACGACGGGAACCTATTAAACATCATGAAATGTTGCCGAATTCAATTAGAATGATTATAATCGGACCATCTGGAAGCGGAAAGACACAACTGCTACTTAATTTGATAACGAGATGGATGAAATGGAACAAATTGTATTTAATAGCCCCGAGTGTAGACGATCAGCGATGCTATGAAGTGCTAAAGGATTTTAACGAGAAAGCAAAAGAATTTCAAATCGATGAAGATTTTATTGAGTTTATTACTGATATAGAGGAAGCCCCGAGCATTGATGCTATTGATGGAAGTATTAACAATTTAGTGGTATACGATGATATCATGTTAGATAATCAAAAAAATCCTGCTAGAATATTTTCCCGAGGCAGGCATAAAAACACTGATGTGATCTATGTCACTCAACGATACACACAAATACCAAAAGTGATCAGAGATAACTGCATTGTGTTGTGTGTATTTAACGGAGTTGATACTCATACGCTACGAAATATTCATCAGACCTGGTGCAGCGGTGATATGAATCATAATCAATTTAGAAATTTCTTTAGTCACGCTCAGTCAAAACCACACGGATTTGTGACAATAAATTTAGCAGACCCTAGGACACGATATCGTATCGGACTTGATAAAATATTCGGTTAACCCAAAACTGAAGTTCCAGCAGCAGAGAGGGTGAGTGACAACGACGTTGCGACATTTTATGATTCATCAACGAAAACGCGAATGCGAATCTCATGTTTTCAGACAACAATCACTGTCATTTTTTTTTCTAGTTATTCGCGAGAAGGGTCTAGTGTTATTTGGAGGGTATAATCAAAAATATACTAAAAATGTTGTAGGATTCACCCTCTCTGCTGCTTAATTTGACCTTATTGGTACCGCCTTCAACAAAATTCAAGACCAAAATTACCTATCATTGACTACACTATTATATGTCGCTTAGACATTTTTAATTTTCTAAATTTGTTAGGGACTTATTATATGTACGCTTATGTACTAGTTTTATTTGAATGATAGGACTTAAAATAATAATTCTTCAACTTAAATATTTGAATAATTGCACAGGTGGCTAACACATTATTGGATGTTAATTTGTCCATTAGTATAACTGGACTGAATTTGACCTTTAGTATGACCTTGTTGTTTCAGGTGTGGACGGCGTCCTTTGCTGTGCTGTCTTGCTGTTTGCGTGCTCTGGTGTGTGCTGCTGTGTCAATGCCCTCCTGGACCTGGGCCTTTTCCGCCTTTGCCGTTTCCGACTCACCAAATTACTAGCGAAATGAGGAAACATTTCCCCTCGCTACCTTACTCGATTGGTTGATAGAGATTGGTTGATAGGGGTGGGTGTGTGTGGGTACTATTCCTACCCAACCCAATATAGGCCTTCATTTCCCCTGATAGTTACTTTTTAGTAATTCAGGTGAACGCCTAAATTTATAGTGCATTTAAGCACTTTTAAGGGAGGGAGTAACATCCCCTCCCACTTAAATGGCTACCGATATGGTAGCTATAAAAGTTGCCCATATGTCTCGAGTAGACGGTGGCAACTATAAAACAATCAACTCAGTCAGTCAGTCATAGAATGGTGATATGGCTCTTATACTATCACCCTCGAAACAATTAATTATCCCCTTATGGGGAATTAAACAGTCGTCAATGCCCAGTGGGCGAATACGACTTAAAGTTATAATCAATCAATCAATCAGTCATAGAATTCATTCATTCTTTCCATATCAGGCAGTGAACATCGAGCAGGCAGGACCGGGACAGCGGCTATCCAGTGTGAGCATGGACACAGTGGATAAATATTGCCAATTAGGAGTGATACCCAAAGAAGGCACCCATAGGAGCAATAAGGAGGGGCAGTATCGAGATAACTCTACTGCCAAGACTTCACCACTGAGATACCAGCCACCAGAAGTTAGTCCGCTGTAAAATCCATACAAAGCTGAGCAAGAAATGGCGCCACGTGGAGAACCAAGATGGCCGTCCAAGCACGAGGCTTCACCGGCGTCACTACTGTTTGGACGAAAATGGAGGGGACACACGTGGAGTAACTACGTTTCGACAACCAGTGCTCAGCGGCGTAGAAGATACAACTTAACCAGGCAGCAGGGATAACAGGAGGCCACATGAGAAACTCTGTGGTCACCACCTACTGCACCCCGAAGATGATGCCTGCGGAGCAGATGTGATACTTTCACATTGCCTTTCACTTGCCTGAATAATAGGGGACTCATTTGGTTACGAGAACCCCTCTTTGAATAACTATTCTGTGGCCCTAAAAAGCTGATATGACTTATTTTTGGTGCCTCCAGCAAAATTCATAACTAAAAACAAACTACCATTGACTACACTACTATATGTCGTTTAGACATTTTAACTTACTAAATTTGTTAGGGACTTAATTTATGTACACTTATGTACTAGATTTTTAGAACAATAGGATGATAAATAACAATTCTTCAACTTTAATATTTGAGTAATTGCACAGGTGGCTAACACATTATTGGAAGTTAGATTTGTCCAATAGTAAAACTGGACTAAATTTGAAATAAGTAGGGCTCTTTCGTTTCAGGTGTATGCGGCGTTCGTGGCCTTGCTGTCTGTCTCCTTGCGTGCTCTGTGTGTGTTGCTGTGTCGCCCGCGCCTCCCGGACCTGGACCTTTGCCTCCTTTTCCGCTCCCGGAAAAATTACACTACTAGCGAAATGAGAAAGCATTTTCCCTCGCTACCTTTACTTAGTTCGATTGGTTTGATTCGATAGGGGTGGGTGTGTGTAGGTACTATTCCTACCCACCCTATAGGCTTCCATTTCCCCTGTTAGTTACTTTTTAGTAATATAGGGGAACGCCATAATAGTTAACTTATAGTGTAGCAATGCTGAAGCCCATATGGAGGACAAGAAACCTCAGTGTCCACACAAAGATCCGTATCTTCAAGAGCAACGTGTTGAGCGTCCTTTTGTACGGCTCAGAGTGTTGGAAGTCCACTGCGAACATGGAACACAAGCTCGAAGTGTTTCAAACCAAATGCCTGCGACGCATCATGAGGATTTTCTGGCCAAACATGATATCAAATGAGGAACTTCGGCACAGAGCGGGTGCAAGCACCATCTCTGAGATCATTTCAACTCGGCGATGGAGATGGCTCGGCCATGTCTGCAGAATGCCTCCTGACTCACTACCAAGGGTGGCACTGAGATGGATCCCACAGGGTAAAAGGAACCGTGGCAGACCCAAAGAGACCTGGCGACGAACAGTGGAGAGAGACCTTAAGACCTGAGGCCTCACCTATCAGACCGCCCCTGCAATAGCTGCCGACAGACGGAAATGGTGCTCCCTTGCTGTTGCCTCAAGCACCAGACGGCGCAGAGAGGATTGATTGATTGATTGATTGATTGTAGCAGTAGGCACTTCAACCCTGCTCAAATGGGTACCGATATGGTACCTATAAAAGTAGCCCATATGACCCTCGGGTCGGTGGCTACTATAAAAAACTCACTTCAGTCAGTCATAGAATTCATATTCGCAGTGAACGAGCAAGCATCAGCATGGAGTTTATAACAGCGCTAGCGATGGATTTAATCCCTGAACCAGCCATAAAGGCCATCTTTGGCCTTGGGTTAAAAGAAGCCAATAATTGGAGCCTCCGAGCAGCAGGAAAGAGAACAACACTGCTGCTTGTTTGGGATAAAGAAGAAAAGAAGGAAAATAAAGGGGGACTCATGTACAGGAGAAATAGGAGAGCGTGGAAACGGCGGGAAAACGCACCGAGCCACGCTACACCACCCCCACCCCCAACTCCAAAGGAACCAACCCAGTTGACAACTGAAAAGGAGTCTACTGTACAAAGGGATATACTTGGCGCCTTTGGGGACCAGTTAGCAGTGCTAACCCTTCAACTTGACGGACTACTTGTTGCCATAAACCCACCAGTAATGGAGGACAAGGCTATGTCACCAATAATCGAGCCTACACCTGCAGCAGTAGAACCTGAAGTTGAATTACCACCACCACCACCAGCCCCTCAACAACCTAAAAGGAAGGGGAAAAAGAGGGTACTTAAAACTTCTACCCCCACTCATCCAACAGGTGTGGCAATTAACCTGGACAAGAAATTGGAAGCTGCCACCACCACTACCACCACCGACACCACTACCACTACCCCGGAAGCAAGATGGGAAGTGCCGGTTAAAACAGTCAAAATGCCTGAGAAGACCAAACTTGAACTCATGGAGAAATTATGTACAGACCTGGGACTCAGCGAACTCTTGGAAAACAAGAAGAAAGCTACATCCTTCATATCAGCGGTGACCTATATAGGGTTCCGGTCTGTGCAGACATCTCCACCACGGATATCACAATGGCGATACGGCATACAAATTTTAACCAGCTACTATTACAACATCTTTGAAGAGAAGTCCATGTACCAGTTATTTGATGCTGCAGCATACCTGGCCAAACGACATGGACTCTACTTTCCCAGAATTACCCGGGAAGAAAATCTATCTGCAGCCTACATAGTGGAGATGGAAGGGAGACGTGGTACTTTCAAACACGATGAGTATCAGCCCTTCTAAGGGCTCAATTGCCATTTTGCCTTAATAGGGTACTCATTTGATTACGAGATACCCTTTTTGACTAACTTTCTGTGGTCCTAAAAAGACTAATTTGATCTCATTGGCGCCTCCACCAGTAAAACTTGAAACCAAAATTACCTACCATTGACTACACTAATATATGTCACTTGACATTTTATTTTAAAATTGTTAGGGACTACTCTTATGTACGCTTATGTACTAGACATATTTAGAACGATAGGATAATAAATAACAAATTCTTCAACTTTTATATTTGAATGATTGCACAGGTGGCTAACACATAATTGGAAGTTAGGTCTGTCCATCAGTAAAACTGGACTAAATTTGAAATAAGTAGGGCTCTTTCGTTTCAGGTGTATGCTGCGTTCGTGGCCTTGCTGTCTGTCTCTTTGCGTGCTCTGCTGTGTGCTGCTGTGTCGCCCGAGCCTCCTGGACCTGGACCTTTTCCGCCTTTTCCGCTTCCAACTTCACTAAATTACTAGCGAAATGAGGAAACATTTCCCCTCGCTACCTCACAGTATTTTCGATTGGTTGATAGGGGTGGGTGTGTGTGGTACTATTCCTACCCACCCAATATAGGCCTACATTTCCCCTGATAGTTACTTTTTAGTAATTCAGGGGAACGCCTTAACTGATAGTGCAATTAAGCACTTTTAAGGGAGGGAGTACATCCCCTCCCACCTAAATGGCTACCGTCATGGTAGCTATAAAAGTTGTCCATATGTCCCTCGGGACGGTGATAACTTAAAAAATCTCACGTCAGTAAGTCATAGAATTAGAGCAACTCTGTGGTATGCCTGTTATAGTCGAACCACATAAACAAGTTCAAGGTACTATCAACACTCCAAAAAATAAGCCAATTAACCAGAACACTACCAACACCACTACCACAAAACATGTATCGCAAAAGATTACGTACAAAGCGGTACTCAAATTAACTGGCCCACTAAGTGTGCTTAGCAATCAAGAGCTAGCAAATAAACTCGTAGAAGGAGGCAACCAAATTACCAAAAATTATCAGATAGGAAACAAAAAGGCAAGTAAAAACATTACTGTTCTGGAAACGCCCACCCCTCTTCCGACTCAAATCAAACTAGGAACAAAAGGAACAAGGTATAGATTAGAGCCTTACATAAACAAACCTAGGTTTTGCCCCAAATGTCAACACTGGGGGCAATTCAAGGTCACCTGTAAATTCCAGGCCAACTGTAATAAATGTGGTGGGCAACACCAAGGGGAATGCAACAGGAAAACCCCAAAATGTATTAATTGTAGAGGACCACACCTACCTAATTCACCTAAATGTCCCTCTACAATTAGGGAACAAGCTATAGTAGCGATTATGAACACCAAACAACTAAACTACAAAATGGCTAAAGTTACTTATAACGACTCTATTTCAACTAAACAAACAACTCAAGTAATGAAAATGCAGGACTCCAAATTAAAACAAAAAACGGATAAGCTCAATAACAAGAATAGCAACAACAATAATAATCTACCACAACAGGCTGAAATAATTAAAGAACTGGGTGAAGTCATTACTCGACTGGACACATTGATTGGCAAATTAAATCTAATAGATCAAAATGCACAAAATAATATACAACTGTCTATCAAGAATGTCAAAACCCAACTTGAAAACCAAATTACAGTAAACGACCCTAATCAAAATGGCTAATACACCACAAGGGAACGTTTCTATATGGCAGTGGAATGCACGAGGATTGTCAGGAAATATCAATGAACTTAAACTTAAACTAATAAATACTGTTAATAAACCTGACATCCTATGCATTCAAGAAACTAAACTTTCTGATAACTCGAAAACATTGCCATCAATACAAGGCTACTCCCCGGGCTATTTCCAACATCGAAAGGAAGGCCAGGGGGGTGGATTAGCCATATTTATAAATAACACCTTACCATCTGCTACCATAATACCAATAATATCAAAGGAAATTAGCAATTCACTAATAGAAATTCAATCTCTATTAGTCAATACGGGAAAATGTAAATTACAAATCTTCAATGTTTATGACCCAAGAGAGAATAATAAACTTATACATCAATTAGCATTTAAGGAATTAGCTAAATATATTAAATCTGAACTTGCGATCATTTGCGGAGATTTCAATGCCCATAATAAGCTTTGGGGTGGGGAAGTGACGGACGGAAGGGGTAAGTGGGTGGAGAAATGGTTTACAGAATCCACCCTTACTGTCCTCAATGATGGTGCTAAAACCAGACTTAATCCGGTTGACGGCACCCTGTCCGCCATTGACCTCACCCTATGCACACCCAGACTGGCTCAGGTGGCAAAATGGGAGGTGGACCAATCTGACCCCATGGGGAGTGACCACTTCCCAATAATTACCACCCTGCAAATGGCCGTACAGTATGAATTAAATAATAAAATACCCAGATGGAATTATTCAAAAGCCGATTGGGATACTTTTCGAGAAATAATAAATAATGCCAATCTATCAGATATAGAATCAGATGACATTGACCTTTACTATGACAACTTAATTAAGATCATCACTCAGGCAGCCACCAACACTATACCTAAAACTAGCTGTCAATCAAGAAAACTTAGTGTGCCATGGTGGAACGATGAAATTAAACAAACTAGACAGGCCAAATTTAGAGCTTTAAATAAATTTAAAAGAACTAATATTACTACTCACTTCTTAGAGTACAAAAATCATGACAATAAGCTCAAATACTTAATCAAGGAGTCGAAAGAAAAAACATGGCAAAAATACTGCAGCAGTATTAATTTTAGAACAAACTCAAAACAAGTGTGGGATAAAATCAGAACCATCAGGGGGAAGCACACCAATAGCACCCCAAAAATAAATAATACCAGCAATCATAAAGAACAAGCTGACTCACTAGCAATACACTTTAAAACATGAGCAGCAACAGTAATTATACTACTGAATTTCAAAACCATAGGGCTAAAACTGAAATTAAATTCCACAATTTATTCCAAGACCTTGGACCCAAATCCTCATCACTAAATAAAGAAATAAAATTATATGAATGGGACCAGGCACTAAAAACTAAACATGAAACTTCACCTGGGCAAGATCAAATAGGTTATGTTATATATAAAAACTTACCTAAAACTATAGTTAAATCAATCATCAAAATGCTAAATATAATATATGACACAGGAAAGCTACCTAAAAAATGGAAAACAGCGATAGTAATACCCATACTTAAACCAAATAAGGATCGGAATGATATTGTAACGGCCAAGCCAGGTCCTGAGTAATATTACATTGGAGTATGGCACCAGGGATGGGCTAGCTTCTTATCAGCTGACTAAAGAGGGGGAGAATGGAGTAAACTCGAACTTTTGATTTCTTTTCAACCATAACACAAGATGATTCATTTATTAAGAAACAGTGAATAAAGGCAGTTCATGCCCATGACAGTTGTGTTGTTTTTGTCCTAAGCTAAAAACATTATCATTGTGTGAAGGTATAGTATGATAATTTCATGCAAGGTCAGGATACACATTAGCACTATACTATTACTTTATTACATTATTTCTTCTGAATGAGTGAAGATTATAACAGTTACCATATTTGGATATAGTTGCAATAAAGTTTACTACAGAAGAGAAACTTTGACTTGATTGTAATTGTGAAATGTAAAAATCTGCAAGGAAAAACACTTGCTTGACTTTACACTTCAACTTTGCATAATACTTATTTGAAGTGAATTGGTTTAAATGGAAGTAAATTGGCTGTCAAGTCGGTGAGGAAAACACTCACAGTGACTTAGACAACTAATAAATTATAAAATAGACACATAACGTACATTGTATAAATTGCTAGAATAATCAAGTATTGTTGAATTGAACTTAGCATGTCAAGTCGGTGAGGAAAACACTCACAATGACTGAGACAACTAGTGAATTATAAAATAGACAATTAACTTATGGTTTATAGATGGCTAGAATAATCAAGTATTGTCGAATTGAATTTAGCATGTCAAGTCGGTGAGGAAAACACTCACAATGACTTAGACAACTAGTGAATTATAAAATAGACAATTAACTTATGGTTTATAGATGGCTAGAATAATCAAGTATTGTTGAATTGAATTTAGCATGTCAAGTCGGTGAGGAAAACACTCACAATGACTTAGACATTTTATTTCCCTAAAAACTTGTTGGACCTATGATTTAAGAAAAAGGAATTATACATTTGTAGTGTAACAAAACTTTTCTGTATGTATATAGCTTCATAAAACTAATTAAATAAGAAAATAAATAAAGAAATTAATAAAAGTATGGGCCTGTGAGGACAACACTCACTTGACCATATAACTGAGTTTTAAATAACAAATGATTAAACAATAAATATTTTGCTTGTAAAATATATTAGAAATGACTAGAATGTGTATAATTTGAAAGAGAGAAAGGAATTAAAAATAATTAAAAATATAACTTAAATGAAAAATTGATTTGTACTTAAATAAACTTTATAAAATATTTACTGTCCAAAATAGTGCCTAAAGTTACATAATTCTCTGATAAACTAAACAAAAACATAAAAATAAAAATAAAAATAAAACTCACAATAACTGTGATGTGCCAAGTTTGATGGCTGCTAACTGACTGAACTCCCTCAAGCAGCCCACAAAGCCTTATATACTCCTGACAAAACCCACAATACCCACAAAACCCACAACGCCCACAATACCCACAAAACCCACAATACCCACAAAACCCACAATTCTTGTTGGAATATTCAAACCAGCATGCGCTAGTATTGCATGTGTATATTTAGTTAATTTTCACAGTGATTATTTATGGAAATTACCAACTGGATATTTTACACATTGTTACATTGTGAATGATTTGCCATAAGTAAAAATAGAAAAAGAAAAAAATCAGTTTTGTATTTCGCGGCACATACCGTGTTAGTCTGTCGTTATAGCAATGGTTCGGAAACCGTGTTATGCACTCTTACAATATTACCGAGGTAGACCGCATGAAAGGGTAGTCAACAGTTGTAATTACCAAAGAAACAATGAAGAGGAAAAACAAACTTAAATGCAATGACGTATACAAATGAAACCCCAGGGACTATAAAAACATTGAGTATGTAGTGTACAGTCTTAAGCTGTTAATTAGAAATAAGCATTAATCGAATTATCAAGGATGCCAGCCGCCGGCATGATACTCCCTATTTTCGCTATCACAAACACGTAGACTATACCAGCTAATTATTAATCGACAAGTAAACAAAACACAGGATCCTAGAAAATAGTAGTGTCAACTCATTTAAGAAATTCACTGCTAATGGAAAGATTTATAATTTAAAAAAAAATCTATACCGAATTGGATGGCTTGGATGTATAGTGTTTACCGTTAACACGCATGCATACCTCACTCCCTAAGTGCAGGTTATTACAATATCAATTCGTACAGACCCATCTCACTTACCAATAACATCTGTAAAATTATGGAAACAATTGTTACTAACAGACTTAAACACCACCTTGAAAGCAACAATCTGATATCTCCAAATCAATGTGGGTTTAGAAATAAAAGATCCACTACGGACCAATTAATAAGATTAGAATCCGCCATAAAACTTGCATTTAACAACAAAAGAAAAGCGGATAGAAACTTGATTGCGGTATTTATTGATCTGGAAAAAGCATTCGATCTTGTATGGACCAAAGGCCTTATAGCCAAATTAAATCATTATGGCATTACAGGTCGAATGTTCAACTTCATAGAAAATTTCCTGACCAACCGCAAAATTATAACTAGGGTAGGGGCTACTTACTCTGAAGAATACTCTCTTGAAAATGGAACTCCACAAGGGAGTGTTCTCAGCCCCACCCTCTTTAACCTTATGATAAATGACCTTGACTCCAATCTGGCAACACCTAAAATTGAATTATCACAATTTGCTGATGATAGTGGACTTTGGAGAGCAGGCAACCCCTCCAACCACCAACACATGGCTGAAATACAAACCAGCTTAAACAACATAGGAAAATGGGCTGATAAATGGGGATTTAAGCTATCGCACCAAAAAACGGTAGCTGTTCTGTTTACCCCTTGCAAAAAAATCAAAACCTACCCCAAACTTACCATTCAAAATAAAGTTATAACATTTGTAAAAGTAGCCAAATTTCTGGGTATGTACTTTGATGAACACTTAACATGGGCTTATCATATAGATGACCTAGTTAAAAGATGCAATCAGGACCTAAATCTATTAAGAAGCCTCAAAGGCACTCAGTGGGGTGCTAATCAAGAAACTATTCTAATATTATATAGGGCACTAATAAGATCCAAACTAGACTATGGCTGCCAAGTATATACCACGGCATCCACACGTCATTTAAACAAATTAATTAAAATTCAGAGAAAAGCCCTACTTATTGGTACTGGCGCACTGCCATCGACCTCTACAGCCGAGCTGCAGGTCTTAACTGGGGAACCGCCATTACATCTCAGAAGGCAGGAACTCATTCTAAGATATGCAACCCGACTGTCGACCCATGACAAAATGCACCCCACTCTATTGGCCATCAATAAATGTAACATTCCCTTTAGGAAAACCTTGAAAAATAATACATCAATGGGAAAAATAGTACACGAGTTAAACAAAAAACTTCCAGTAGATATATTCCAAGTAGAAGCTAACATAATATATGATAAAGAACCTTGGAGTAATGTACCAACGAAAGTAAATATCTCCCTTACAGATAACGGAAACAAAGAAAATCAACAACATTTAAAAATATTGGCATTGGAAATCATAAATAATCAATATCAAAACTACACAAAAATTTACACGGATGGCTCAAAAATTACAAATCCTTTTAAAACAACTGCAGCCTGGGTCATACCAGAACATAACATACAAATGGGCAGGCGTCTTCCTGACCACTGTTCCATTTATACAGCGGAATTTTGGGCCATCCTTGAATCATTAAAATGGATAGAAGAAAACAAACCAAATAAGACACTGATTATTAGTGACTCGCTCAGCGTCCTTACTTCTATCCAAAACAACAACACCAAATCTAGAGAAAATTTCCTAAAACAAATTAATCAGATATTAAAAATACTAAATTCTCAAAATCTTGTAGTTGAGTTTATGTGGATTCCATCCCACATAGACATAAAAGGAAATGACTTAGCAGATCAACTGGCTAAAAACAAACTCACCGAACCAAACTATATGCCACTCAAATATAGTCAAACTGAAATATATCATTTAATCTACTCAATGATTAATCAAAAGTGGCAGACTGATTGGGACAAAAGCAAACAAGGGAGAATTTTACATAACATCATTAAGGAAGTCAATAGAAAAATCATACCATCTAGGTGCAATAGATATGAACAGTCTAAAATAAATAGAATAATCTTGGGAAAAACAAAACTGGCTAACAGCTTTGGTAAATATATAGGACCTTTTCCACACAGCAATAATTGCTTCAGTTGTAACATACCTGAAGACTTACATCACATATTTAATAACTGTAAAAACAACCAGAAGGAAAGGAACATATTTAGATCTAAACAACTAAACATCTCTGCACCAAGTACATACCCGGAAGTAATTCAATTAGATAACACCAACCCCCAAAAATCAATTCAACACATAATAGAATTACTAAGAACATCAGGGCTCCTTGAAAAAATATAATGCAAATAATACTATATAATAAATAACACCCGTAAGGAATGCCCCCTGTTGGTCACATGGGTTCATTGGCCAATCAGGGGACAGGACCTGCAAGTTGTATAATAACAAACAATTTATAGACTATACAGATAAACATTGAAATTTGCATTATAACAAAGTAAAGAACAAAACAGAAACAATAAACAAGTGTCTAGGAAACCACCTCTCTTCTGTCTATTCTTACAACTCTTCCTATATACAGCCTCATAGACAGCATTATACAACTAAACTAGGAATGTACTTACAGTTAAAAACCCCAACAAACCGGGATATCCATATGGTCTAAACGGGACCATCTAAAACGTCTCCTGCTTTATGGCCTCAAATAGATTTTATGAGGTAGTCTCAAAGTCCAAAGACTATCAGGCCCAGCGACACAATGTCGCAACATAAAAATATTTACTCTAAGTAAGATCACTAAATTATTACCATATAAGGTAGTCAATGCCCAGACTATCAGGCCCCGCGGCACAAAGCTGCACTATAAACTAAGCTATAAGAACTAAGGCCTATAACATGATTTAGGTGGTCAATACCTGACCATCTAGCAAGACAGCACACGCTGCAATAAATTTTTACACAATAACCTTAATTACTTTAAAATTTCTACGTTGGATAACTACCAACGTGAGAATAGGCTGTCATACGAGGTTGTATACTCTACTTTAATAACAGCACAAAGTATTCCAAATTGTTAAGGGAGAGCACGGAATGTATACGACGGAAGGAGGCAACTTCAAGATGGAGGAACAACAAAACCAAGGCACCCAAGAAGGACACGGGGACTCGCCGGACGGAATGAGGGAACTTCGGTTACACCCTGTAACACTTCATCCAAAAGCCCTTTTAAGGGCTATTTATACTTACAGAGTTTCCTTTTGGCTCAGAAACTCTATTCGACAATCTCTTTCTTCAAAAATCAGACTTGATCAATTTTGGCTGTCCACCATCAAAATTAACAACCCATTTAACCCGACATTGACCAACCTACACATGTCACTTGACATACCTAGTTTACAAAATTGATAGGGAACACACAAAATGTACACTCTGTACTAGACAAAAATTGGAATGTTAGGATGTTAGGAAAAAATATAACTTGAAAGATTGACTCAATTGCACAGGTGGCTTACACAATATCGGTATAGGATGTCCACTAGCAACAACTGGACTCGATTTGATAAGGCTAGGGCGTGCAAGACGAACGACATCAAAGTGCCAGTTCACAGATCCTTTTCCTCCTCCTCCGCTGCCTTACTCCAACACCAACAAATGACTAGAAGTGGAAACCATTTTTCACTAGTCATCGTTCGGTGCCATTGCACCTCTAGCTCTGCATCCTCCGATTGGTTGATAGGGTTGAGTGCGTGGCTGTTCTATTCCCACTCACCTGGGTCTTTCATTCATGTCGATAGCTCCTTATAGGGGTGCGGCATGACGACCAAATTAAATAGCATACTATGTATGCATAAACGCCCGTGGGGATGTGGCACCATTCCTTCCTCACGGGAAAATCTAAATCACTACCATATTAATTGGTAGTATAAAATAGTGAACAAATGACCCTTTGTGGCCGGTTTCACTTAAAACCATAATTCATTCATTCAGTCATCGGACCCATTCGGACGCTTGGCTTTGAGCTGTGCAGACGTACCAATTCACTCCTTGATTCGAAAACCACGCACTTGCGGCACCTATCACCTGATTTCGGGAACCACGACTTCACATTGCATCCTTGATAGCGGCTACTACTCCATTTCATTTCATTCAACTAATCAAGATTTCCTACAGAATTGTAAGGATATTCAATTTCCTACGGAATTGTAAGGATATTCATTCCAGCTTCAATCAGCGATATTCAAGGTATTTTGTAAACCTACGGGTTCAAATTTGAGTGCCATTGGCTTGAGTTCTATTTAACTAATTAATTCTGTCAACACTAATTAATTCTGTCAACTAATATTCATAATTATTTTCAATTTTTTCAAACTAAAACAATGTTTCGCGCTAATGCAAGACTTGCTTTCTTGGCTAGATCTGGTGTAGTTAAGCCTGTTACACCTGTTACTACAAACATGCCCACAAAGATCGGTGTTATTGACACTAGTTTGCAAAATAACAAGAGACCGGTTCAAATTAAACAACTGAAATTCCTTTTCACACCGGAATACAAAATTAGGAAACAACAGGCTGATAGATTAAATCCCTTATCTCCCATAAGGTTCAATTTAGGAGACAACTTTTTACAAGAAACCCTGCTCAATACTAATAAACCAAAACCAGTAGGGATAAACATTATTAACATTGAAGAAAATCAAGAACTAGATGACACTTTGCCATATCAGCCACCCACCCCTTGTCCCGCTATAGGAGATAATTCTAGCAGGGAAAATTATACCTACGCCCAAATAGTTAAGAATGAGCGGAAAGTAGGTCAATCCGCTGATAGCAAAGTTACAGTGTTTCACAGTAGCCAAGAACAAGGTCCTTCTCATCATACATGTGTGATAGAGAATAAAATTATTACCCCCAAAATAGTACAATTAAGACAAACCTCCCCCCCCCCTGTTTACAAAGGAAAAGGAAAACAGGCTCAAAATCCTAAATTTCAACGCACTCCAAAAACATCAGTGCAAACAAATATAAAGCAAACTAAACAACAAACTGTCAAAGAAGTAAGCTCTTACAGCACTAAAAAAGCTAAATATTTTCATAATGTAGATATGACAGTCTTCATTAAAAGCAAAACCAATGCCATCTTTGACTTAACAACTATAAGTATTGCTAAGGCATTACTTAAGGTACATACAGGGCAAAGCAAAATTATACGCCCTAAGACTGATTACATCATCCTGCATTGCAGCACGCGTGCTCAAGCAGTTAAGTATCTTGAAATTACCAAAATATGCGGCATGCCGGTAACAATGGAGCTGCATAAAAAAGCTAAAACAATTCAAATGGTGCAGAGAGACAACAACAAGAATAAGACCATTAATAATAACAACAATAACAACAACAATTTGACAAAGCAAAAGGAATCAATTTCTAAAGATAAGAATCAGGGGCACCGAGTGGCCGAGTGGTCTAAAGCGCTGTCCGTTACGGACCACTGCCATCTCACCTCTGTCTGCGTGTGTTCGAGTCTAAGATTCGGCAAATGTAGTTATGTGAGAAAGCTTGCCAGTAGCTTCTCGTGGGTCGGTGGTTCTTTCCGGGCTTTGTCCGGTTTCTTCCTCCATCATTAATACTGGCCGCCATGTATAGCCTATATTGTGCTTAAAAATGGCGTTAAACCATTAAAAACAAAAAAAACAAAAAGATAAGAATCAACAACAACAACAATCTCAATCAGTCAAATACAAAACAGTTTTAAAATTAAAAGGACGATTGGCGCAATGCACCAATCAGGAGATTAGAGAGCAGCTATTAGAAGGTGGTAACAAAATCATTACAAATTACAAAATAGGAAAACATAATCAAAATACAAATGAGAGTGTTACTGTCATAGAAACACATGCTCCTCTACCATCCATAATTAATTTTGGAACAATGGGAGCTAGGCATAGAACTCGGCCATTTGTGAACAAAACTCGCTTTTGTACTAACTGTCAACATTGGGGTCATTACAAGGTTACATGTACCTTTAAACACCTTTGTGATAATTGTGGGGGACCACATGTGGGAGACTGTAAAAGAGAAAAGCCAAAATGTGTTAACTGTAAGGGAGAGCACTCTGCTAACTCTCATGTCTGTCCAAATGCCATACTTGAAACTGAAATAGTTACACTAATGAACAAAAGTAACTACACATATCCAAAAGCTAAACAAGAAATATTAAAGCAGAAGCAAACTAAAAAAAATGAAAACAAGACAAATAAGGAAACTGAAAACCCAAAATTAACAGACCCAAAGCCACAAAATAAAGTAGTCAAGCCAGTAACACAGGATATAGATATTCAAGGTGGACAAACAAAATGTGATAATCATACCCAAACTGAAAATTCAAACCCTATTGATCTGGTCAATAATTTATCACTTACTACAATTGGAACTGCTGTATCAGAAATAGGTCGTTACATTAGTAACGCATCAAACAAAAACAATGAATACATAATCACCCTCATTAATGGGCTCCATGCTCTTTTACAACTTATGCAAGAGGGTATAATAACTAAAAAATTTGTTAAACCATTATGAATAACACAATCATACAGGATAATATCAATATAAATAAACATAAATCTAATTTAACAATCTGGCAATGGAATGCAAGAGGCATAACAGTTAATATTAATGAATTAAAATTAAAACTAATTAATGCAACTATCAAACCTGATATTATTTGTATCCAGGAAACTAAAATAACACCCAAAACTAAATTATTACCAACTATACAGGGATATGCTCCTGGATATTTCCAAAATAGAAAACAAGGGACAGGGGGGGGGATTAGTTATATTTTTAAATAATAATATACCATCAGCCTCAATAATTCCAATTGATTTAGAAACAGTTGCAGACTCTGTAATTGAAGTACAGGCACTGTTAATAAATACAGGTAAAACTAAAATTATAATATATAATTTTTATGATCCAGGGGGAGATAATATAGAAACATATAAACTTGCACTGCAACATTTTAAACTTTATATAGATAATAACCAGGCAATTATACTAGGTGATTTCAACTCTCATCATGAAGCATGGGGATGCGACATAACAAATAATAGGGGTAGGAATCTTAAAAAATGGATTAATAAAACTAACTTGGTACTGCTTAATGACGGTACAAAAACAAGACTTAATCCGGTAGATGGCACTTTATCAGCCATCGACCTTACTTTATGTACTCCTAAACTTGCACAAATTGCAACATGGAGTGTAGATCAAACTGACCCAATGGGAAGTGATCACTTTCTCATCATAACCACACTACAATACTCTGCACAATTAGAAACTAATATTAAAATTCCTAAATGGAATTATAAAAAAGCAGATTGGGATAAATTCAAACAAATAATTATAAAGGAAAAACTTGAAGATATTCAAAGTGAAGATATTGATCAATATTATGAAAATATTACTAATGCTATTATAAGGGCAGCTGATGCCTCTATAGTAAAGACCAGTTGTAAACCTTCAAAAATAAGGGTACCCTGGTGGACAAATGAAATTAATAATATTAGGCAAAATAAAAGAAAAGAGTTAAATAAATTTAAGCGTTCAAATAATGTTGAACATTTTAAGGCATATAAAAAATATGACACAGACTTAAAATATGCAATTAAAAAGGCTAAACAAGATTCATGGAAAAAGTATTGTAGTACTCTAGATTATAAAACTAATTCAAAGCAAGTGTGGGATAAAATTAGAATAATTAGAGGTAAACATACAAATAATATGCCTAAAATTAATAATACTAGTAATCGTAAACAACAAGCTGACTCATTAGCAATGCATTTTCAAGCTATGAGCAGTAATACAAACCACACAAAAAAATTTCAGGAACATAGAACTAAAATTGAAACCAACAATAACAACAACTTTGATGATTTAGGTACAAAAAATTCCTATTTAAATGATAAAATCACCATTAATGAATGGCATCAAGCCCTTAAAACTAAAAAAGATACTTCTCCTGGAGAAGATACTATAGGATATTCAATATACAAGAAATTACCTATAAACTTTATTAAAATAATACTAAAAATGTATAACAAGATTTGGGAGACTGGAAAACTCCCCCTAAAATGGAAAACAGCTGTAGTTATTCCTATATTAAAACAAAATAAAGATAGAAATGATGTAAACTCTTATAGGCCAATTTCACTTACAAATAACATATGTAAAATTATGGAAATAATTATTAATAATAGACTTAAATATCATCTAGAAAATAATAATCTCATATCAAAAAATCAATGTGGATTTCACAACAATAGATCTACTATAGATCAAATAATTAAATTAGAAACTGCTATTAAATTAGCTTTTAATAATCGTCACATCAAAAACAGGAATTTAATTGCAGTATTCTTAGATATGGAAAAAGCTTTTGATCTGGTATGGACTAAAGGATTACTAACTAAATTAAAAAAATATGGTATCACTGGTAATATATTTAATTTCATAAATGATTTTTTAAGTGATCGTAAAATTATCACTAGAGTAGGGACAGCATATTCTGAAAAGTATACTTTAGATAATGGTACCCCTCAAGGGAGCGTACTCAGCCCAACTTTATTTAATATTATGATTAATGATCTTGATAAAAATCTAGCTTCTTCTCAACTTGATATGTCACAATTTGCAGATGATAGTGCCCTCTGGCGTGCTGGTGATCCTAATAATCTGAAGCATATCGCTGAGATACAAAAAAGTTTAGATAATATAGGAAATTGGGCTGATAAATGGGGATTTAAATTTTCACATCAAAAAACAGTAGCAATATTATTCACTCCTCATAAACGTAATATAATATATCCTAAACTTACCCTTCAAAATCAAAACATAATATTTGTAAAAGTAGTTAAATTTTTAGGAATGTTCTTTGACCAACAAATGAAATGGTCTTTTCATATTAATGATTTAATCAAACGATGTAATGTAGATCTTAATCTTATTAAAAGTATACAAGGTACACATTGGGGTGCCGATCAAAAGACAATCATGACTCTTTATAGGTCACTGATCCGTTCTAAGATTGATTATGGGTGTCAGGTGTATGCTACGGCTTCACCAACCCTTCTTAATAAAATTACTGCAATACAACGCAAAGCTCTCCTTGCTGCAACTAAGGCATTGCCATCTACATCAACAGAGGAGCTACAGATAATTACAGGTGAACCACCATTACATTTGAGAAGACAAGAGGTCATGTTAAGATATGTCGCCCGACTGTCTACTCATAATGAAACAGATCCTACTCTAAAGGCAATAAAGCAATGTAACATACCATTAATTAAAAAGGGTAAATACTCCAACTCGTTTGGTAAGCAAATATATAGATTAAAAACACAACATCCTGTGGATATATTTCAAGTACAAAAAAATAAAAATCCAATCATAATTCCATGGCGACTAAACAATTTACAAGTTGATCTCTCTATTCAAAATAAAGGCAATAAAATACAGAACTCACATTACTTAAAAATGCTTGTAGATGAAAAGATAAATAGCACATATAAATTTTTTTTACAAATATATACAGATGGTTCCAAAAAAATTGACCCTCCAAGAACAGCAGCAGCATGGGTTATACCACAACTTCAAATTCAACAGGGAAAATGATTACCAGATTATTGCTCTATTTACACTGTTGAATTCTGGGCTATTCTACAAGCATTAAAGTGGATACAGTATAATAAACACACAAAAGTATTAATTGTTAGTGACTCGCTTAGTGTCTTAACAACTATTCATAATAACAAATCTAATAGTAGGAAATTATTTCTTTACTTACTGCAATATCAAATAGCTAAACTTAATACTCTAAATATTACAGTAACTTTTCTATGGGTACCATCACACATAGGAATAAAAGGAAACAAATTGGCAGATCAAGTAGCAAATAATAAACTAAATGAAGTACAATATGAATCATTATCATACAGTCATACTGAAATTTATAAATTTATACATGACATGATTACCACTTCATGGCAGAATAACTGGAATTTATCAACTAAGGGGAGAGTGCTACATAATATTATTAAAACTGTTAAAAGAAAAGCAATAACATACGGTAAAACAAGAACTGAACAAGTTAAAATAAATAGGATCCTGATAGGAAAAACAAAGCTGGCTAACAGCTTTGGTAAATATTTAGGCCCATTCCCTCATAATATAAACTGCTTTACATGCAATCAACCAGAAGACTTAGATCATGTTTTCAATAAATGCAAAAACAATACTGTATATAGAAACATATTGAAAAATAAACAAAAAATAGACAAAAAATTAAATATATACCCCAATATACTTGATTTTACACAAAATAATATACAATTAACTATTAAAAACATTATTGATTTTCTTATTAATTCTAAATTAATTGATAAAATATAATATTTTGTAAACTAAGGCTTTAAATAAAAATACTAATTACTGTAGGAATAGTTTCTAAATTACTTAATTATGACTGAAGCTGTAGAACATCATCTGCTTGTGACTCTGTTGGAATTGTCAATTTGGTGGGTGTAGATATGGGGTTCAATGAATCCCACGTGCCTACGAGTCTACACTCGCTTTTAATTGCATAATTCACAGAGATTACCGCAATTGTAATCTTATTAATTCTAATTTAATTGATAAAATATAATATTTTGCAAACTAAGGCTCTAAATAAAAATACTAATTACTGTAGGAATAGTTTCTAAATTACTTAATTATGACTGAAACTGTAGAACATCATCTGCTTGTGACTCTGTTGGAATTGTCAATTTGGTGGGTGTAGATATGGGGTTCAATGAATCCCACGTGCCTTAAGAGTCTACACTCGCTTTTAATTGCATAACTCACAGAGATTACCGCAATTGTAATTATAAAATAATAACACATACTTAATTTCTAAATTAGGAATATCAAACATAATTAGCTTGTGACTCTGTTGGAATTGTCATTTAGGTGGGTGTCGATATGGGGTTCAATGAATCCCACGTGCCTTACGAGTCTACACTCGCTTTTAATTGCATAACTTGCAGAGATCACCGCTATAATCTTCATAAAATATAATTTTAAATATTTTTCAAAATAATATGAAGTCTGTCACTCACTTCTTCTACCTTCTGTCAGAATAAAAGTTAATGGCACTTTTTTATTCAAAATTGTTCGACAACAAACTTACGCTGGATCACAATGAATATAACAATTGCTTGGACAATTTTCTATGGATGACAAATGGAGCCATTGATGCTGTCACTGACAACAAGGGAGATGTGGATGACCAGAATTCTCAGGACTATATGCCTTACAGCCCTTCTCAGGGCTATTTAGTGTTAATTAATTTTAATTAATGATGCTGTTATGTTAAATTGATATTGCTGTTTTGTTGATGTTGATGTTAGAGTTTTATGTTGATGTAGAGTTAATATTGATACTAATGCTAACATTAATAATGTTCCTGTTCATGTTGGTGTTCATACTAATCTTATTTACATCAATGTTTATGTTGGTGTTCATACTAATATTAATTGATATGATAATACTAATTATTTGTGTTTGTCCTGTTTTAATACTATCTCCTACCCTTTGTGACTCTTGGAAATGGGGAAAGATCGGTGAAACAGTGGAGACACAGGCTCTTTTCTACGGAAATCGCCTGGATTGGTGTACGCACATGTATACAGTCTGGTGTACCTCTGTGCCTACGCATAAGTATACAATTAGGTATACCTCTGTGCTTAATCCAGTCTGTCTCTCTGAGAAGCTGATGTTGACCCGTTTTCCTTCTTTTTCTATAGACTTCTATGTATATGTTCTGTAATTGTTTTATGTCTTTTAACATAGGGAATTCTCAAATCTAGATTGGCAAGAGAATTCCATTGTACAACCAAACTTACAATCCAAATATGACAATTTCGGATCACACCCAACCAAATTTACAACTTAAATCAACCTATCGAGATCAAACTCTCATAGTCACTTTGACACATTAATGTAGGTATTTTGTTTTTTCTTAGGGTGAATTTCCCTCTTAAGAAGGGATTTTCACCAGTAGGATGGTGGCGAATTCATAGTACATTATGTACTTACTTAATATCTTAATGATAAGAGATAGGAAATTTTTTAACTAATATAACTTGACTCAATTGCACAGGTGGCTTACACATAATTGGTTTTAGGGCATCCATTAGAACAACTGGATTGTGATTGAAATAAAAATTATAGAGATTACAACCTCATAGACACATATGCGTACATTACATACACTCAATATATCCCTGTTAAAATTATAAGGTAGTCTTAACCCAGGACTATCAGGCTCCGGCAACACAATGTTGCAACTTAAATGAAACACAATAAATAACAATAAAACAATACACAACATAACATATAGCACTTCCATTCTGATACATGTCTATGGGGTTGTATATTAGCAAAAGGGTGTGGCGCCTCGTGTTTCTTTGTTTTTGGGTCCGGTTTTTCGCTCGCTGCCTCTGCGTGTGGGACGATGTTGCAGTTACCTTGGAGCCTCCTGCCTTGAACCTTGCTGCCCTTTCCTCTTCCGGACATTCTGATCGAGTTGATCAGGGGAGGTGTGGATTGATCTTGCCTACCTACCCCGAGGCTTCCATTTACATCGATAGTTACTATTTAGTAATTCGATGTAACGCCTCATAAATAAAATTTAAATTTTTCCCTTATTAAGGGATCTTTAAATGTTCAGTGATATACTGAATATAAAAGTAGCACAAATGATCCTAGTGATCGGTTGCTACTATAAAATAATCATGTCAGTCAGTCAGTCATCGGACCAATGTTGCAACTTAAATGAAACACAATAAATAACAATAAAACAATACACAACATAACATATAGCACTTCCATTCTGATACATGTCTATGGGGTTGTATATTAGCAAAAGGGTGTGGCTCCTCGTGTTTCTTTGTTTTTGGGTCCGGTTTTTCGCTCGCTGCCTCTGCGTGTGGGACGATGTTGCAGTTACCTTGGAGCCTCCTGCCTTGAACCTTGCTGCCCTTTCCTCTTCCGGACATTCTGATCGAGTTGATCAGGGGAGGTGTGGATTGATCTTGCCTACCTACCCCGAGGCTTCCATTTACATCGATAGTTACTATTTAGTAATTCGATGTAACGCCTCATAAATAAAATTTAAATTTTTCCCTTATTAAGGGATCTTTAAATGTTCAGTGATATACTGAATATAAAAGTAGCACAAATGATCCTAGTTATCGGTTGCTACTATAAAATAATCATGTCAGTCAGTCATCGGACCGATTCAGGCGATGACTGCAGACCGAGTAGGACGGCTTTTCTGGAGCTGGCGACCTGATGACGTCACGACGGGTGCGAAAGCACATTTTCCCGGGCTTAACAGTTAAGGACGGCTCAACACGTTATCAGCTCACTACCACTATGAAGAGGAAAATCATGATGTGGGGCGGTGGACTATACAGCGGAAATATTTCTGAGAGTTTATAAGTCCCTTTAACAAGCGGCAGAAGTCAAAGTCTTATGGAAACTGAGTAGCCCACTATAACCACGTGGTGAAGAAAAATGGCGGACACTGAAGTGGACTTGCTCCTACATCGAAGAGCTGGAACCACATTGCAACCAGCCATGGAAAACTAAGCAATGTGGCGGACCTGAGGCGCGCTGACTGGTGATATTAAAGTATTGAGTAACCAGCAGGCTGCCGTAGGATGATATCATCAAGTCAACGAAATACTACCTTAGATAGCCAGCTTTTTGATGCCATTATAGCGGTTTTCTGATGTGTCGCCAGCATCGGACTACTCGGATAAAGCAGTACAACGAAAAGATATTTGCCATTTATCTTTTCATTTGCCTGAATAATAGGGGACTCATTTGGTTACGAGTACCCCTCTTTGAACAACTTTCCGTGGCCCTAAAAAGCTGATATGACTTATTATTGGTACCGCCAGCAAAATTCATAACCAAAAATAAACTACCATTGACTACACTATTATATGTCGCTTAGACATTTTAATTTTTAAATTTGTTAGGGACTATACCATGTACGCTTATGTACTAGACTTTTTAGACCGATAGGTTATAAATAATAATTCTTCGACTTAGATATTTGATAAATTGCACAGGTGGCTTACACATTATTGGAATTTTAGCTGTCCATTAGTTTAACTGGACTGAATTTGAAATAAGTGCGACCCTTTTCGTTTCAGGTGTGGACTGCGTTCGTGGCCTTGCTGTCTCTTGCTTTGTGTGCTCTTGTGTGTGCTGCTGTGTCGCGGACCCCTGGACCTGGACCCTTGCCGCTTCCAACTTCATTAATTACTAGCGAAATGAGAAAAAGTTTTCCCTCGCTACCACTACTTAGTTCGATTGGTTTGATTGGATAGGGGTGGGTACTATTCCTACCCACCCCGTTGGCTTTCATTTCCCCAGTTAGTTACTTTTTAGTAATACAGGGGAATGCCATAATTAATTAAACTATAGTGGCAGTAGGCACTTAAACCCTGCTTAAATGGGTACCGTCATGGTACCTATAAAAGTAGCCCATATGACCCTCGGGTCGGTGGCTACTATAAAACAACCACTTCATTCAGTCATCGGACCATAGTCGCAGTGAACGAAGCAAGCTATACACAGCTGAAAATGGCTCTAGCGATGGACATTATTCCCGAGATGGCACTTAGCGCTATAACTAGCCTAGGATACCACAAGGCCAACAAATGGAGCCTTCGAGCAGCGGAGAAGAGAATAACTTTGCTGCTTGTATGGGAACAACCAAACAACGATAAAGAAGACAAAGGGGTGACCAAGTACAGAGGTCAAGTAGGACGACGGCGAAGGCGGGAAACCGGTGCACCACGCCGCCCACCCACCCCCATTCCTGCAGTTGCTGACGTACAGAGCCCAAATACTGTACTTTTGGACTCCAACAAAGAACTCCAGCAACAGATAGCGGCGCTATCCAAACAATCACAGGAAATTACTTGCGTCAAGGAGACAGTAGAGGTGGCCACGTCTCCAGTGCTAATACCAACACCTGTAACACCACCACCACAACCAGCCCCGCAACCTAAGGGAAAAGGAAAGGGGAAACAGAGGGAGAAGAATTTGCCATTTTCTTCTACCCCTGTACCCCCCCTACCAGGTATTGCAGAGACCATGGCAGAAATTCGGGAAATGACTACCGCCTTAACATCAGAGGGAGCTTGGGAAAAACCCGCAAAAACAGTTCGCCAGCCTAAGAAGTCCCGAAAAGAATTGCTTGGGACCCTGTACCGAGAAATGGATTTTCGCAGATTGGAAATGAATTGGAAACATGCCAATAATCTAATCTCCGCAGTCAAACACCTCGGATATCGATCTATGGGGCTAGAACAACCTAGAAAAGGCCAAATGGAATTTGCGGTGTTGTTGCTATCTCAACGCTACAATGATGTCTACAATACTCGGCCTATGTTCCAGTTATTCGAAGCCGCTGCATATCTTGCCGACCACCACGGAATTGACTTCCCCAAAACATGGCGAGAAGAAACTAGGACAGCGGCCGTACTGTCGGACATAGAGTACGAGCAGGGGACGTTCCCAGGGGATTAAAAGCCCTATCAAGGGTTTTTTTCAATCTCTGCCTTATAATAGGATACTCATTTGGTAACGAGTTATCCTCTTTGAATAACTATTCTGTGGCCCTAAAAGCTGATATGATTCATTTTTGATACCGCCAACAAAATTCAGAACTAAAACAAACTATCATTGACTACACTACTATATGTCGCTTAGACATTTTAATACTTAAAATTGTTAGGGACTATACCATGTACGCTTATGTACTAGATATATTTAGACCTATAGGTTATAAATAATAATTCTTCGACTTAGTTATTTGATAAATTGCACAGGTGGCTTACACATTATTGGATTAAGTTGTCCATTAGTTTAACTGGACTGAATTTGACATAAGTGCGACCCTTCTCTTTTCAGGTGTAGATGGCGTTCGTGGCCTTGCTGTCTTCTGTTTGCGTGCTCTGGTGTGTGTTGCTGTGCCGCCCTCCTGGACCTGGGCTCTTGCCGCCTTTTCTGCGTCCGACCCATTAATTACTAGCGAAATGAGAAAGCATTTTCCCTCGCTACCAAAGTTTTGCTCTGATTGGTTGGTATCGATAGGGGTGGGTGTGTGTAGGTGCTATTCCTACCCTCCCCATGGGCTTTCAATTCTCCTGATAGTTACTTTTTAGTAATTCGGGAGCATGCCCACTTTAAATTATAGTGCAATTAAGCACTGTAAATCCCGAGGGGGGGTGTAGCAACCCCCTCCAAGGGACCCTAAATGGGTACCATTATGGTACCTATAAAAGTAGCCCATATGACCCTCGGGTCGGTGGCTACTATAAAAATCTCACTTCAGTCAGTCATCGGACTCACATGATTCGGACGCTTGGCTTTGAGCTGTGCAGACGTACCAATTCACTCCTTGATTCGAAAACCACGCACTTGCGGCACCTATCACCTGATTTCGGGAACCACGACTTCTCATTGCATCCTTGATAGCGGCTGCTACTTCATTTCATTTCATTCAACAAATCAAGATTTCCTACAGAATTGTAAGGATATTCAATTTCCTACAGAATTGTAAGGATATTCATTCCAGCTTCAAACAGCGATATTCAAGGTATTTTGTAAACCTACGGGTTCAAATTTGAGTGCCATTGGCTTGAGTTCTATTTAGCTAATTAATTCTGTCAATTAATATTCATAATTTTTTCAATTTTTATCAAACTAAAACAATGTTTCGCGCTAATGCAAGACTTGCTTTCTTGGCTAGATCTGGTGTAGTTAAGCCTGTTTCACCTGTTACTATAAACATGCCCACAAAGATCGGTATCATTGACACTAGTTTGCAAAATAACAAGAGACCGGTTCAAATTAAACAACTGAAATTCCTTTTCACACCGGAATACAAAATTAGGAAACAACAGGCTGATAGATTAAATCCTTTATCTCCCATAAGGTTCAATTTAGGAGATAATTTTTTACAAGAAACCCTGCTTAATAATACTAAACCAAAACCAGTAGGGATAAACATTGTTAACATTGAAGAAAATCAAGAGCTAGATGACACTTTGCCATATCAACCACCCACCCCTTGTCCCGCTATAGGAGATAATTCTAGCAGGGAAAATTTTACCTACGCCCAAATAGTTAAGAATGAGCGGAAAGTAGGTCAATCCGCTGATAGCAAAGCTAGTGTTTCACAATAGCCAAGAACAAGGCCCTTCTCATCATACATGTGTGAGAGAGAATAAAATTATTACCCCCAAAATCGCAGAAATAAGGCAAACCTCCCCCCCCCCCCTATTTACAAAGGAAAAGGAAAACAGGCTCTTAATCCCAAATTTCAACGCACTCCAAAAACATCAGTGCAAACAAATATAAACCAAACTAAACAACAAACTGTCAAAGAAGTAAGCTCTTACAGCACTAAAAAAGCTAAATATTTTCATAATGTAGATATGACAGTCTTCATTAAAAGCAAAACCAATGCCATCTTTGACCTAACAACTATAAGTATTGCTAAGGCATTACTTAAGGTACATACAGGGCAAAGCAAAATTATACGCCCTAAGACAGATTACATCATCCTGCATTGCAGCACGCGTGCTCAAGCAGTAAAGTATCTTGAAATTACCAAAATATGTGGCATGCCGGTAACAATGGAGCTGCATAAAAAAGCTAAAACAATTCAAATGGTGCAGAGAGACAACAACAAAAACAAGACCATTAATAATAACAATAACAACAACAACAATTTGACAAAGCAAAAGGAATCAATTTCTAAAGATAAGAATCAACAACAACAACAACAACAACAATCTCAATCAGTCAAATATAAAACAGTCTTAAAATTAAAAGGACAATTGGCGCAATGCACCAATCAGGAGATTAGAGAACAGCTATTAGAAGGTGGTAACAAAATCATTACAAATTACAAAATAGGAAAACATAATCAAAATACAAATAAGAGTGTTACTGTCATAGAAACACGTGCTCCTCTACCATCCATAATTAATTTTGGAACAATGGGAGCTAGACATAGAACTCAGCCATTTGTGAATAAAACTCGCTTTTGTACAAACTGTCAACATTGGGGTCATTACAAGGTTACATGTACCTTTAAAACACCTTTGTGCTAATTGTGGGGGACCACATGTGGGAGACTGCAAAAGAGAAAAGCCAAAATGTGTTAACTGTAAGGGAGAGCACTCTGCTAACTCTCGTGTGTGTCCAAATGCCATACTTGAAACTGAAATAGTTACACTAATGAACTAAAGTAACTACACATATCCAAAAGCTAAACAAGAAATATTAAAACAGAAGCAAACTAAAAAAAAATGAAAACAAGATAAATAAGGAAATTGAAAACTCAAAATTAACAGACCCACAAACTAAAGTAATCAAGCCACAAAATAAAGTAATCAAGCCAGTAACACAGGATATAGATATCCAAGGTGGACAAACAAAATGTGATAGTCATACCCAAACTGAAAATTCAAACTCTATTGATCTGGTCAATAATTTATCACTTACTACAATTGGAACTGCTGTATCAGAAATAGGTCGTTACATTAGTAACGCATCAAACAAAAACAATGAATACATAATCACCCTCATTAATGGGCTCCATGCTCTTTTACAACTTATGCAAGAGGGTATAATAACTAAAAAATTTGTTAAACCATTATGAATAACACAATCATACAGGACAATATCAATATAAATAAACATAAATCTAATTTAACAATCTGGCAATGGAATGCAAGAGGCATAACAGTTAATATTAATGAATTAAAATTAAAACTAATCAATGCAACTATCAAACCTGATATTATTTGTATCCAGGAAACTAAAATAACACCCAAAACTAAATCATTACCAACTATACAGGGATATGCTCCTGGATATTTCCAAAATAGAAAACAAGGGACGGGGGGGGGGGATGGCTTAGTTATATTTTTAAATAATAATATACCATCAGCCTCAATAATTCCAATTGATTTAGAAACAGTTGCAGACTCTGTAATTGAAGTACAGGCACTGTTAATAAATACAGGTAAAACTAAAATTATAATATATAATTTTTATGATCCAGGGGGAGATAATATAGAAACATATAAACTTGCACTGCAATATTTTAAACTTTATATAGATAATAACCAGGCAATTATACTAGGTGATTTCAACTCTCATCATGAAACATGGGGATGCGAAACAACAAATAATAGGGGTAGGAATCTTAAAAAATGGATTAATAAAACTAACTTGGTACTGCTTAATGACGGTACAAAAACAAGACTTAATCCGGTAGATGGCACTTTATCAGCCATCGACCTTACTTTATGTACTCCTAAACTTGCACAAATAGCAACATGGAGTGTAGATCAAACTGACCCAATGGGAAGTGATCACTTTCTCATCATAACCACACTACAATACTCTGCCCAATTTGAAACTAATAATAAAATTCCTAAATGGAATTATAAAAAAGCAGACTGGGATAAATTCAAACAAATAATTATAAAGGAAAAACTTGAAGATATTCAAAGTGAAGATATTGATCAATATTATAAAAATATTACTAATGCTATTATAAGGGCAGCTGATGCCTCTATAGCAAAGACCAGTTGTAAACCTTCAAAAATAAGGGTACCCTGGTGGACAAATGAAATTAATAATATTAGGCAAAATAAAAGAAAAGAGTTAAATAAATTTAAGCGTTCAAATAATGTTGAACATTTTAAGGCATATAAAAAATATGACACAGACTTAAAATATGCAATTAAAAAGGCTAAACAAGATTCATGGAAAAAGTATTGTAGTACTCTAGATTATAAAACTAATTCAAAGCAAGTGTGGGATAAAATTAGAATAATTAGAGGTAAACATACAAATAATATGCCTAAAATTAATAATACTAGTAATCGTAAACAACAAGCTGACTCATTAGCAATGCATTTTCAAGCTATGAGCAGTAATACAAACCACACAAAAAAGTTTCAGGAACATAGAACTAAAATTGAAACCAACAATAACAATAATTTTGATGATTTAGGTACCAAAAATTCCTATTTAAATGATAAAATTACCATTAATGAATGGCATCAAGCCCTTAAAACTAAAAAAGATACTTCTCCTGGAGAAGATACTATAGGATATTCAATATACAAGAAATTACCTATAAACTTTATTAAAATAATACTAAAAATGTATAACAAGATTTGGGAGACTGGAAAACTCCCCATAAAATGGAAAACAGCTGTAGTTATTCCTATATTAAAACAAAATAAAGATAGAAATGATGTAAACTCTTATAGGCCAATTTCACTTACAAATAACATATGTAAAATTATGGAAATAATTATTAATAATAGACTTAAATATCATCTAGAAAATAATAATCTCATATCAAAAAATCAATGTGGATTTCGCAACAATAGATCTACTATAGATCAAATAATTAAATTAGAGACTGCCATTAAATTAGCTTTTAATAATCATAGCATCAAAAACAGGAATTTAATTGCAGTATTTTTAGATATGGAAAAAGCTTTTGATCTGGTATGGACTAAAGGATTACTAACTAAATTAAATAAATATGGTATCACCGGTAATATATTTAATTTCATAAATGATTTTTTAAGTGATCGCAAAATTATAACTAGAGTAGGGACAGCATATTCTGAAAAGTATACTTTAGATAATGGTACCCCTCAAGGGAGCGTACTCAGCCCAACTTTATTTAATATTATGATTAATGATCTTGATAAAAATCTAGCTACTTCTCAACTTGATATATCACAATTTGCAGATGATAGTGCCCTCTGGCGTGCTGGTGATCCTAATAATCTGAAACATATCGCTGAGATACAAAAAAGTTTAGATAATATAGGAAATTGGGCTGATAAGTGGGGATTTAAATTTTCACATAAAAAAACTAGCAATATTATTCACTCCTCATAAACGTAATATAATATATCCTAAACTTACCCTTCAAAATCAAAACATAATATTTGTAAAAGTAGTTAAATTTTTAGGAATGTTCTTTGACCAACAAATGAAATGGTCTTTTCATATTAATGATTTAATTAAACGATGTAATGTAGATCTTAACCTTATTAAAAGTATACAAGGTACACATTGGGGTGCCGATCAAAAGACAATCATGACTCTTTATAGGTCACTGATCCATTCTAAGATTGATTATGGGTGTCAGGTTTATGCTACGGCATCACCAACCCTTCTTAATAAAATTACTGCAATACAACGCAAAGCTCTCCTTCTTGCAACTAAGGCATTGCCATCTACATCAACAGAGGAGCTACAGATAATTACAGGTGAACCACCATTACATTTGAGACGACAAGAGATCATGTTAAGATATGTCGCCCGATTGTATACTCATAATGAAACACATCCTACCCTAAAGGCAATAAAGCAATGTAACATACCATTAATTAAAAAGGGTAAATACTCCAACTCGTTTGGTAAGCAAATATATAGATTAAAACACAACTTCCTGTGGATATATTTCAAGTACAAAAAAATAAAAATCCAATCATAATTCCATGGCGACTAAACAATATACAAGTTGATCTCTCTATTCAAAATAAAGGCAATAAAATACAGAACTCACATTACTTAAAAATGCTTGTAGATGAAAAGATTAATAGCACATATAAAATTTTTTTACAAATATATACAGATGGTTAAAAAAAAATTGACCCTCCAAGAACAGCAGCAGCATGGGTTATACCACAACTTCAAATTCAACAGGGGAAACGATTACCAGATTATTGCTCTATTTACACTGTTGAATTCTGGGCTATTTTACAAGCTTTGAAGTGGATACAGTATAGTAAACACACAAAAGTATTAATTGTTAGTGACTCGCTTAGTGTCTTAACAACTATTCATAATAACAAATCTAATAGTAGGAAATTATTTCTTTACTTACTGCAGTATCAAATAGCTAAACTTAATACTCTAAATATTACAGTATCCTTTCTATGGGTACCATCACACATAGGAATAAAAGGAAACGAATTGGCAGATCAAGTAGCAAATAATAAACTAAATGAAGTACAATATGAATCATTATCACACAGTCATACTGAAATTTATAAATTTATACATGACATGATTACCACTTCATGGCAGAATAACTGGAATTTATCAACTAAGGGGAGAGTGCTACATAATATTATTAAAACTGTTAAAAGAAAAGCAATAACATACGGTAAAACAAGAACTGAACAAGTTAAAATAAATAGGATCCTGATAGGAAAAACAAAGCTGGCTAACAGCTTTGGTAAATATTTAGGCCCATTCCCTCATAATATAAACTGCTTTACATGCAGTCAACCAGAAGACTTAGATCATGTTTTCAATAAATGCAAAAACAATACTGTATATAGAAACATATTGAAAAATAAACAAAAAATAGACAAAAAATTAAATATATACCCCAATATACTTGATTTTACACAAAATAATATACAATTAACTATTAAAAACATTATTGATTTTCTTATTAATTCTAAATTAATTGATAAAATATAATATTTCGTAAACTAAGGCTTTAAATAAAAATACTAATTACTATAGGAATAGTTAATAAATTACTTAATTATGACTGAAGCTGTAGAACATCATCTGCTTGTGACTCTGTTGGAATTGTCAATTTGGTGGGTGTCGATATGGGGTTAGATGAACCCTGCGTGCCTTACGAGTCTACACTCGCTTTTAATTGCATAACTTACAGAGATTACCGCAATTGTAATTATAAAATAATAACACATACTTAATTTCTAAATTAGTAATATCAAACACAATTAGCTTGTGACTGTTGGAATTGTCATTTAGGTGGGTGTCGATATGGGGTTCAATGAACCCTGCGTGACTTACGAGTCTACACTTGCTTTTAATTGCATAACTTGCAGAGATCACCGCTATAATTTTCATAAAATATAGTTTTAAATAATTTTCAAAATAATATGAAGTCTGTCACTCACTTCTTCTACCTTCTGTCAGAATAAAAGTTAATGGCACTTTATTATTCAAAAATTGTTCGACAACAAACTTACGCTGGATCACAATGAATATAACAATTGCTTGGACAATTTTCTATGGATGACAAATGGAGCCATTGATGCTGTCACTGACAACAAGGGAAATGTGGATGACCAGAATTCTCAGGACTATATGCCTTACAGCCCTTCTCAGGGCTATTTAGTGTCAATTAATTTTAATTAATGATGTTGTTATGTTAAATTGATATTGCTGTTTTGTTGATGTTGATGTTAGAGTTTTATGTTGATGTAGAGTTAATATTGATACTAATGCTAACATTAATAATGTTCCTGTTCATGTTGGTGTTCATACTAATCTTAATTTACATAAATGTTTATGTTGGTGTTCATGCTAATATTAATTGATATGATAATACTAATGTTATTTGTTAAGTGTGTTTGTCCTGTTTTAATACTATCTCCTACCCTTTGTGACTCTTGGAAATGGGGAAAGATCGGTGAAACAGTGGAGACACAGGCTCTTTTCTACGGAAATCGCCTGGATTGGTGTACGCACATGTATACAGTCTGGTGTACCTCTGTGCCTACGCATAAGTATACAATTAGGTATACCTCTGTGCTTAATCCAGTCTGTCTCTCTGGGAAGCTGATGTTGACCCTTTTTCCTTCTTTTTCTATAAACTTCTATGTTTATGTTCTGTAATTGTTTTATGTCTTTTAACATAGGGAATTCTCAAATCTAGATTGGCAAGAGAATTCCATTGGACAACCAAACTTACAATCCAAATATGACATTTCGGATCACACCCAACCAAATTTACAACTTAAATCAACCTATCGAGATCAAACTCTCTTAGTCACTTTGACACATTAATGTAGGTATTTTGTTTTTTCTTAGGGTGAATTTCCCTCTTAAGAAGGGATTTTCACCAATAGGATGGTGGCGAATTAATAGTACACTATGTACTTACTTAGTTTTTTAATGATAAGAGATAGGAAATTTTTTAACTAATATAACTTGACTCAATTGCACAGGTGGCTTACACGTAATTGGTTTTAGGGCATCCATTAGAACAACTGGATTGTGATTGAAATCAAAATTATAGAGATTACAACCTCATAGACACATATGCGTACATTACATACACTCAATATGTCCCTGCTAAAATTATAAGGTAGTCTTAACCCAGGACTATCAGGTTCCGGCAACACAATGTTGCAACTTAAATGAAACACAATAAATAACAATAAAACAATACACAACATAACATATAGCACTTCCATTCTGATACATGTCTATGGGGTTGTATATTAGCAAAAGGGTGTGGCGCCTCGTGTTTCTTTGTTTTTGGGTCCGGTTTTTCGCTCGCTGCCTCTGCGTGTGGGATGATGTTGCAGTTACCTTGGAGCTTCCTGCCTTGAACCTTGCTGCCCTTTCCTCTTCCGGACATTCTGATCGAGTTGATCAGGGGAGGTGTGGATTGATCTTGCCTACCTACCCCGAGGCTTCCATTTACATCGATAGTTACTATTTAGTAATTCGATGTAACGCCTCATAAATAAAATTTAAATTTTTCCCTTATTAAGGGATCTTTAAATGTTCAGTGATATACTGAATATAAAAGTAGCACAAATGATCCTAGTGATCGGTTGCTACTATAAAATAATCATGTCAGTCAGTCAGTCATCGGACTACTCGGATAAAGCAGTACAACGAAAAGATATTTGCCATTTATCTTTTCATTTGCCTGAATAATAGGGGACTCATTTGGTTACGAGTACCCCTCTTTGAACAACTTTCCGTGGCCCTAAAAAGCTGATATGACTTATTATTGGTACCGCCAGCAAAATTCATAACTAAAAATAAACTACCATTGACTACACTATTATATGTCGCTTAGACATTTTAATTTTTAAATTTGTTAGGGACTATACAATGTACGCTTATGTACTAGACTTTTTAGACCGATAGGTTATAAATAATAATTCTTCGACTTAGATATTTGATAAATTGCACAGGTGGCTTACACATTATTGGAATTTTAGCTGTCCATTAGTTTAACTGGACTGAATTTGAAATAAGTGCGACTCTTTTCGTTTCAGGTGTGGACTGCGTTCGTGGCATTGCTGTCTCTTGCTTTGTGTGCTCTTGTGTGTGCTGCTGTGTCGTGGACCCCTGGACCTGGACCCTTGCCGCCTTTGCCGCTTCCAACTTCATTAATTACTAGCGAAATGAGAAAACGTTTTCCCTCGCTACCACTACTTAGTTCGATTGGTTTGATTGGATAGGGGTGGGTGTGTGTAGGTACTATTCCTACCCACCCCGTTGGCTTTCATTTCCCCAGTTAGTTACTTTTTAGTAATACAGGGGAATGCCATAATTAATTAAACTATAGTGGCAGTAGGCACTTAAACCCTGCTTAAATGGGTACCGTCATGGTACCTATAAAAGTAGCCCTTATGACCCTCGGGTCGGTGGCTACTATAAAACAACCACTTCAGTTCAGTTCAGTCTGGCTACGTATCGTTGACGTATCAACACCAAAGAAGATGAATAGAGTTCAAAAGCTAAGAGAGCTTCAGATGCACCTGGAGAATGCGAGGCGTCTCCTGGACGAGCTGGCAATGGAGGCCTTAGAAGAACAGGCCAGAATTGAAGAAGAAGAGAAGGAGAGAAAAAAGAAAGAAGAGGAGGAGAAGAAAAGGCCGATCTTACCTCATTGTATGATGAGACAAACAAGTCAAGTCACTCCTATGGTGAGGACGCCTTCACCACCAGAACCAGTTCGTCGACTACAGACACAAACCCCACCGCAACAAACACAACCTCAGCCGCAACAACCACAACCGCAGCCGCAACAACCCCAGTTTAGGAATAGAAGGCGCAATGAAGAGACTTTCACTATCCCTCAAACAGAAACTGGGATAGTGAAGCCACTCATTCTCCCTCTTCGCTCCCAGTCACAAGGGTGAATTGGGAGAATGATTGGAGTAGGAGATGTGTGTGTGGGGCTAGACCTGGGAGATGTCAGCATTAGCCAGGTGCATTTTGAAGTTTAAAAAAAAAACAGCCCTTCTCAGGGCTACCCAAATAACTAGAAAAGAAATACTATGTCAATTGCCAATGAGTATGAGAGAGGAGTAGTGTGATTATAAACACTGACTGACAGACAGACAGACAGACAGATTTCTGATAAAGACATTGACTGCCAGAACCTGATAATGTTTCTTTCTATCATATTTTCAGCATGTTTTCTGTTTTCTAATTTAATTGTGTTTGTTTTTTGAAATCATATCATTTTATATGTTTTGCCAAATGTTGTAAAGCGCTTAGAGCTTCTAAAGATTAGGCGCACTCTAATGCCATTATTATTATTATTATTATTATTATTATTATTATTATTATTATTATTATTATTCATTTTTTTCTTAAATTTATTTATTGGAAGATTCGTCAGTGTATCACTACCGAATTACGGGGATATGATTTAATATAATATTCGTGACATTTGCAATCTGTGCAAATTTTCATGTCAATTCTGGAATGTTACAATTAGTTTCTGTCTAGTCCACGTTTTCAAAAACTAATTTTATGATTCGGATTTTTTTAAATTTCGGTATCGCATTGGCAATTGTGGTTGTACTTTCATTTCTTGTTTCAATTGTATAAATTTCTTATATATATATATATATATATATATATATATATATATATATATATATATATATATATATATATATATATATATATATATAAATAATAATCGCTATATTTTGCATCGGTCTAAGAAGTTTTGAAATCCCTAAACATTAATTTCCGCTAAATTCCGTTACAGTTCGTGAATTGTTAATATTGATTTCAGTATGGGCTTTAAATATATGAATATTCGAAGTTTGTCTAGTCTATGCTAAATTCCGTTTCAGTTTGGTATCTTGACATTGTTTAAAATATTTACGATATTCAGGTTTACAATGATCCTGAATGTTATGGTCGTGGCTAAGTAATATACACATGTGTGGAATGTATTATCCAATTTAATCTAGACCTTAGTTATAAATTCTATTATCTTTTGTTTCCACAAAATCTAAGTCAGTTTTCTAATTAGAGTATTTACTCTTCCCATAACCATTATAACATTATTCTGGGAATTTTTTTAAGTATACTGAATTTAATTTATGTTTCATCATTTTATTATCACATTTAGTCTGGGTTATTAAAACAGAATTGTATGGAATTATATTTTCTCAGTTTCACTTTTAGAGTTAGAGTACGACTTCATTAATTGTTAGTATTATAAAGTCCCTGCCGTCTTTTTAAATTTATTGTTGGTTTGGTAATTGTATATATTAGCCAGAGGATTTGAATAAAATATCCTGGCTTTATTTTTCTTTTTATTGTCTTGGATATATTCCCTGCCGTGACTGAATCTTTGCATTACTTTAATTTTTTCCTACTAATTAAAGACTTGGATTAATGTACAGCTGAGTGCCACGTAATAATAAACATTTCGGGACATGTAATAACGTAATAATAAACATTTCGGGTCATGTAATAACGTAATAATAAACATTTCGGGACATGTAATAACGTAATAATAAACATTTCGGGACATGTAATAACGTAATAATAAACATTTCGGGACATGTAATAACGTAATAATAAACATTTCGGGACATGTAATAACGTAATAATAAACATTTCGGGACATGTAATAACGTAATAATAAACATTTCGGGACATGTAATAACGTAATAATAAACATTTCGGGTCATGTAATAACGTAATAATAAACATTTCGGGACATGTAATAACGTAATAATAAACATTTTGGGACATGTAATAACGTAAGAATAAACATTTCGGGACATGTATTCCTTGAAATAAATGCCAGTTGATTTTTTTGTGGAGTATTTAAAAAACGCATAAGTGAAGCAGTCTCCTGCGTTACGATTGTGTGATGTTTTGTTATATAAATATCTTCAATATATTCAATATGCATTTTTCAAATACGTCGCTGCTGTAACGTGTTGATACAGCTGTGAATGAATAGCTTCCAGTGGATGTAAAGATAACAAAACATCGTCACCTTTCAATCCCCACAGATTTAGAAATGATTGCATATCCTCTGGTTCTATCTTTGCCAGTATTTGTACATACTTGTATGTATGTTTTGTGCTTTGCGTGTTCTTGTATATATTTATATGTATGTTTGCAGTATATGCATTCATTTTGTAATGTATGGGCATGTATGTATGTTCGTATTGTTAAATAGAAGGATGGGTGTAGCATATAAATAGAGAATATATGTCAGATTACAAGATGATATTCAAACACGTAAATCATTTGACGATGTTCAATAGAAACATTAAACCTGATGCAGATAATGTTAGATAATGTTAGATGATACTTATGCTCAAAATCAAGATGTGCTGCTATCAAGATGGCGACTTGCTAAAATGTTTTGTACCCTTCTTGGTCGACTTCGTCGAAGTAGCCAATAAATTAGGCTGATGAATCAACCCTTCACCCTTGATGATGTTGGTTTTCGAGTGAGGGGCTGATATCACATATTCATTAAAAGCTGCAATTATCTGCATCCAAACTCGACTGCACATATGGGTGTACATTGTATACACTTACCGGTATTTCGCGTGAATGTTTTAGTTCTTTTGGTGACATGTACATTCTATTTTCTGAGTATATCAAATGCTTAGTGACTTATAAATCCACCTGGAATAGCACAACCGTCTGGCATGTGGCCCTTTTGAATTTCGCGCTTGATATGGCTGTTACCAATTAACGCTGTGTGTGTCTAAGGCGTACGCTGGATTGTTACGGACAGATTTGCATTCAGCAAATTTGCACATTTTAATGAACATATGACATAAGACCCACATCTCATCCATCAGTATCAACACAGATTTGGAGATTGATTTATGGGAGTACCCATAAATATGTACTTGCTAAGCTGAAGCTACCGATACATGATAACTGTTGTTTGTATCAATCTTGCGAATATATATATATATATATATATATATATATATATATATATATATATATATATATATATATATATATATATATATATATATATATATATATATATATATATATATATATACGTTTAAGAAGCTTGTTTTAAACCAATAATGAAATAGTCCCATTGGTCAATTTCTGGTGAAAATCTAGAAACTGAGAAAAGAATATTTTATGCTGCATATTTTAGTTTTAATTAAATTTTCAATGCTATAATAGAAGTATGACAGCAAAAATATTTACCTGACAGAACAGACTAATGACTACAGTTAAGATGATAACACTCTTCATTTGGACAATACATGTGTAGCACGCAATAATGATAATAAAAATTTGGTTTAATGATTCCGAATGGACATTTATCTTTAGCTCAGAAACGTAGTATCCGTAAGGGTAAGGGAACTGTCCTGAATTAATAGAATCCAGGCCACATTTATCAACTTTGAGCAAATATGTTTATGTTTAACTGTTTGTATTTGATTTTTGTTTTTAAAAGAAAGTAACGTTGTGAATAGAGGGCACTCCTATAATCTGTACTCAACTTGTTTTATCGAATTAATAATAAATATAGGCTGATTTAAATACGATATTCAGTTTGAAAATTTGTGTTGGTGGAAGCAGGGTTAGAAGACTGTATTATGTACAGTGTATATCGTAATTGGGTCAACAGCAATAGAAGATTCGCCTAATGTGTTTCTTTTGGTTTTCATCAAGCCATATTGTGGAGGCCAGTTTTAACAAAGATTTACTGTTTGAGTAAATAGATCCAGGAGGTGTTTTTAATTAGGCGGCAATGCCAAAGGCCATATATATATATATATATATATATATATATATATATATATATATATATATATATATATATATATATATATATATATAACCATATCTCCCTGAAACGAGGTACTGCTCCATAATTGACTAACTTATCTATATCTGTAAATATGTACATACTCCCGTTATGTGTTGGTCAGGTGCTATTTAGTATGTGTTGGTACTGATAAGTAAGACATTGTGTTGATAAGTACCTATGGATGATGGGGTTTTGTCAGTATGACGGTGTTGCTCATTAGGTATGGTAATGGTTAGAATCCATCTTTGTGTTAATTCCCATATTCACCACATAGTTCCAAATTGTTAAATCGATGAATATTTCAAACAAAAAACTCCTTTTGTCCCCCAATAATAGCCCATAACGTACAGTTTTGTACCTTTATGCCATTGAATTCTAGTCCCCCCACCCCCATTACAACCAGGGTTAAAGATATCAGCCACATGTTAAATTTTGATTTTCCCAAATATGCCCCCATCATCTCCATAACTACTTAGATCTAAGTAGAGGATACATGGATGGATGATTAATCTTATGCATATTGGAAGATATTAATTTATTATCCATTTATATACATGACGAATGTTGTACAAATATTGATTAAGAATAACACATGTACATACAATCTGCTTTTGTATTATGTATTCTGTTTCAATACCAAATGATCTATGCGACAGTGTAGTAATGTAGGATCATTGCTCCGCAGGCCGGAACGACAGTATGTTCCAAGCTAGTCTTTACTGTCGCAGTCTTTGTGCCGGTACCAATCAGTTGCATGAACTTTACCTGAAGAAAAAAATCAATGCATTTAAACAGATAAAGACACATTGAAAATACAAATACAGGCGGGGAGACTAGTGTTTAAGGGTAAAAAATATGAATCTTTTCATGTGCGGAATAATGCATCGAAAAATTAGTTATAACAGTCGATCAGAAAAATGTCCATTCTTTATTACTTCTAGCGCTTTTGTGTCACCTTTATGTAAGCTTTTCAGGTGAATACATCATTCCTTTACAATTGTTTTGTAAATCAATGTTTTGACGTCATGATAATATTAATTGTGTTTATACGGCGAGAAATTAACAACTTCCCTATAACAATATATCACACATGAATACAAAGTTAACTTTGTAATGTTGAAATGGCACGAACGTACTTTAATGTATTGCCACAGTGTTAAATGTCAATCAGTCAAATTCAAACAATTAACAATTATTCTGTCAGCAGGATATAAAAATGTATTAGTGTGTTTATACAAGGTACAAATAATTAATTTATATAAATAATCAGCTCGAGCTATTAAGATCTTATAAAATACAGTTCATTCTCTTGAATCGAAGATTCATTATTAGTTCATTCGTTATTTGAAATATGTGTTATTCAAGACCACTAAATGGGGTATGCTGGTCATGACCCTTAATTTTGGTATGTTAGTAGAGACCCCTGTTTTGGGTATGCTAGTCATGACCCCAATTTGGGTATGCTAGTATAGACTCTGGGGTATGCTAATCATGACCCCAATATTGGTATGTTAGGATAGACCCCTGTCTGGGGTATGTTAGTCATGACCCCAATTTGTGTATGTTAGGATAGACCCCTGTCCGGGGTATGCTAGTCATGACCCGTAATTTTGATATGTTAGTAGAGACCCCTGTTTGGGGTATGCTAGTCATGACCGCTATTTGGGTATGTTAGTATAGACTCTGGGGTATGCTAGTCATGACCCTAATTTCGGTATGTTCGTATAGACCCCCGTCTGGGGTACATTAGTCATGACCCCAATTTGGGTATGTTAATCTAGACTCTTGTCTGGGTATGCTAGTCATGACCCCAATTCGGGTATATTAGTAGAGATCCCTGTCTGGGGTATACTAGTCATGACCCTAATTTGAGTATGTTAGTAGAGACCCCTGTCTGGGGTGTGCTAGTCATGACCACAAATTTGGTATGTTAGTCTAGACCCGTATATAATGCATGCTAATCTATATTCTATATGATGTATGTCAGTCTAGACCCCTATCTCGGGCATGTCAGTCTAGACCCATGTCTCGGGTATGTCAGTTTATACCCCTAACTAGGGTATGTTCGTCTAGACCACTATCTAGGGTATTTTAGTCCAGATCTAAATCCAGATAAAATATATGTTACCGAGAATTTGCGTATCTGTATATATTGAAGCAATACACTAGATATGTATGGGGATTATTACTATAAATTTTGAGTCGTGTCTAAAATCAATAAATAACATTTACAAAAAAAATATTAAAGAAAAGTACAATCCAACAGGCAACATAATTGTACAGGAATAAAGAGGTTCACATAGTTGATGACTCATGAGAGAGAGAGAGAGAGAGAGAGAGAGGGAGAGAGAGAGAGAGAGAGAGAGAGAGAAAGCAAACAATTAATTTTATATATTCAGTTTAGACTTGTAATTTTATATTTTTTATATCTCTCGAAATTATATTAAAATAGTTATTGAAAGATATCGGCCAAACCTGAAGATATTCACTGATATATTGTATATGACAATAGGTACATTATGTTTTACAATATCTATCGAATAATTCATTAAACAAATATTGTATATATTACCCTGACTTTAAAATGTACACAATGCATGTTTCAGTACCAAGATAATTTAGGCACATCATAAAATAATGGAAAATTGATTTTTTTGTTTCTCTGCAAAAAGAACTTAACTCTTTTTGCCTAATTCACATTTTGTTATAACGAACAATTATTGTATTTAAATTTCTTCTTTAAACCATTTAAGATAAGTACCTTTTGTACACTTATGTACTAAGAGATACTAATTATTCAAGTCATTCTTTTAGAAGACTAAAGTTATCAGAAATGACATATATGGTCTTTGTACGATACTATTCGAAGCATTTAGGATTTTTACTATGCAATAATCTTTGATAGCACATATTATATTATATTATATTATATTATATTATATTATATTATATTATATTATATTATATTATATTATATTATATTATATTATATTATATTATATTATATTATATTATATTATATTATATTATAGACAATGTATCATACATGGAAAAATGGTTAGCAAGGAATGAATGCTAATATACTGATTTAAATAAAAAATTTAATTTTCTTAACTGCACATATATTTTAAAGAACGTAAGGTGATCGGAAACGTAAAAAAAAATGAAAGCATTGAACCTGTCTGATACATGTAAAAGAGAAAACCAAAGATTTAGGCTTGTTTACGTTTTGCAGTGTAATCCAAAAATATTACATATTGTTGGAAATATTGTAATTCAAAATGATTTGTGTATAATTCATATATAGAACAGAAGTAAGATGTGTTTTATTTAGGTGTACCCTATTGGTACACACGTGTCTCAGTTATGTTCCCAGTAGCTGCGATGTACGTTTAGGTGTATTATATATCAAAGACATCGGTTTCCAATTCTTTAGTAATAATGTATCGTTATAGGCTTTTGAAGTAAAAGTTCTTATTCATTCCTTTAGATGAGTCGATAACTTTCCAGTTAATGAAAAGTGAAACGTATATAACGAAAATAAAATTCAACTGCAGTTATTGTTCATTCTTTTAGAGGGGCTAATACTTTTTCATCCTTATATAGACAAAAGCTTAGAAACGAAGAAACATTAACTTAAATGTTTATAAAAGTTTAAACATTCTGCGACATTGCAATTTAAACATGGACTTTTGTAGGTTTTCATTTTTATATAAACTTGTTTTCAATGTATTGTACGTAATTAATCCTTCAACTGAATTTTTCTCATTTAAATTGAATTTAGGTAAATCATATTTTGCTATGTGTGTGCGTGTGTGTGTGTGTGTTACTAGATTTCTAATGGAAAATATGACCGTAAGTAGTGCAGTATAGTTGACACAGAACAAGTTCATATTTTCCTGTACAAAGGTAGTAACCTTTACATTTTGTTTCCTTTAAAGCTTTTCTCCCTAAGGTTGAATAATAAAATGAGAACACTGCAAGAAAAAAAGCAAATGATCGTATGCTGTACTATTATCACACTATCCCGTTTGCTTGTATCCCTTCTCCTACCAATTTTAAGAATGAATGAATGAATGTTAAATTAAAGTGAACCGGAAATGAAGGGTCATTATTCACTGTTTTATCTTTCAAAAGAAAGTTATTTAATTTTTCCCGTGGGGTAAGGAATGGTGCCACATCCCCACGGGCGTTTATGCACACATAGTGTGCTATTTAATCTGGTCGTCATGTCGCGACCCTATTGAGGGACTGTCGAATGTAGGAACTGGGTGAGTGGGAATAGATCAAACTAATCGGAAGGAGTGTACTAGAGGTGCAATGGCACCAAATAATGACTGGTGAAAAATGGTTTTCACGTCTCGTAATGATGGGGGTTTCTGGTCTAGAGAAAAGAAAAAATGCCCAATAAGCCAGCCCATGTATGTTGACAGCCTTGAAACGCCCTAGCCATACTTATTTTAAATCAGGTCCAGTTTCATTGATGGACGGAAAATACACCAATAACGTGCAAGCCACCTGTATACTGTATAATTAAATCAAATTTTGGTGAAACTGTCAAAATTAACTAGGAAATTCCATGCATTGTCCTAAACTGCCAAATCACAAAGGGTATCCCATTAATTGCCATAAATTTAAACTGTCAAAATATCCACTGGTACGTCAGCACCCCCAGATCCTGACCCAAACAGCTTGCCATGTCTAGTGCAATAGATACAAGAGAGTAATACGTTATGCACGGTATATTTAAACAATGTAGTAAATACGCTCATGTACTGTGTGCGGTGTACTTAAACAATGTAGTAAATACACTCATGTACTATGTGAGGCGTTCTTAAACAATGTAGTAAATACACTCATGTACAATGTGAGGTGTACTTAAACAATGTAGTAAATATACTCATGTACAATGTGAGATTTACTTAAACAATGTAGTAAATACGCTCATGTACTGTGTGCGGTGTACTTAAACAATTTAGTAAATATACTCATGTACTGTGTGCTGTGTACATAAACAATGTAATAACCATACTCATGTTATGTGTAAGGTATACTTAAACAATGTAGTAACTATACTCATGTAACGTGAGATGCGTACTTAATGTAGTAAATATACTACATGTAATGTATTGTATTCTTAATGTAGTAAATATACTATTATGTTACATTTTGTTCTAAAGGTAGTAACTATACTGATGTAATGTATGGTGTACTTCAATAATGTAGTAAATGTACTCATGTACTAGATGGTGTACGCTACAATGTTATATATATAGTCATGTTATATATTTTGCATATAAGCAATGTAGTAAATATACTCAAATAACGTATGCTGTACATTAACTGTGGAGTAAATATAGTTACGTTATATAGTTTACACTTTGACAATATAGTAAAGATAGTCAAATAATGTATGGTGTACTTAACCAATTTCCAAAACATACTTTATCAAATGTATAATGATTTTAACAATGCACTAAACTACCTGCTTAAGGTATGGTGTCGTATACTAGACATGTGCTTACAGTATTATTTCAAATACTATGAACAAAGTAGAATTGAAACCGAATGAGTGAAACAAAAGTACAAATTCTTACGACCTGAAACGACGCAACAATCTTACATGACTAAGACTGTTAAAAATACACATGCTTTGGTAGATTAGTCACATGCAAATAACTGACAAGAACACAATCAAGCATGGTACAGCAATTCTGAGATAAGGTCAACTAAAAATTACCTTGATTTATTTGCATACTGTTTTATTTCTGACACTTTGTAGTTCTGGATTTTTATTGTTGCATTCAGTGTAAGCGATAAGGAGATGATACTTTGTTGTGGTTCAAGGTATTCTGGGATTTTTTCATAAATTTAATGTCTGTTTAATTGCTTTTAGCATAAAATTCTTTTCTTTGTCTTCACTAAATTCAGTGTCGAATTCGGTATCTTTATATTCTCTAGCATTGGAATAAATATTCGGGTTACTATTTGCCGCCGAAGCCGTATGTCGGAATTTCAATATGACTTAAATAAAATTGTTTAGGCTGCTGATTTAAAAGGCTAGGACATTTACGACAGTACAACGGATGCCAATGTAACCGCAAATATATTTTGTCTGCAAAAATATTTTCAGGGCATATTTCAGTCAAAGAAAAGTAGACTTTTTCCTTTATGCAATAGTTACACAAATGCATACGCTAAACGTTCTTCTTTGCTCTGATATGTTTAATGAACATTTTAAATATCTTTTATATGTTTTAAATATAATGCGTATTGTAAAAAGTTGATGCTACTGTCAACAAATATCCTGCATTTCTGTGTTATAATAATCAAGAGAACAAGCATATCAACTTGTGAATCGCCATAGAGATTCTATCTTTGGTTCTGTTTGTGTGCCCATGTTCATGCCTGTTAAATGTTTACATTTATCACTTTATGCATGTATATATTTATTAATATGTATTGATGTATGTATGTTACTAAGGCTAAATATGCCAAAAATGTGTTATACAGATAATGATTACATTCAGATAACAAAACTGTATTTACACATAGGAACGTTAATCAATTTAGAATGTTTTCAATCTCCGATCTTAAGCACGATCTGATAGATGACGCTCGTGCTCAAATCATGCCGTATTGCTTTGAAAATGGCTACTAAGTAAGATAATGTATCCTTCTTGGTCATGGTCTTTGTGATATATTGCAATAATAGCACGTTCTATAACTCCAGCATTGCACGACTCTGTTAAACAGACATGGGAATAATGACATTCGTTGCAGCCACATCTTAGGCACGAGTATGTTTGTATACAGGCGCATGAATATTAACGCGTTTTGTAGCTACATCATTTGCATGAGTCTGTATTAAATGGTATTGGAATAATAACATTCATTGTAACTACATCTTCTTCCCAAAACTGTTGGAAATGCGGGCATTGGAATAAGAGCATTTGTTTAAAAACTGCAGCATTTGCACTATCTGTTATATTACGAAAATTGGAATTATGTCGAGTTTTGTAAATACAAATTTGTACGACTCTTTTTTAGGTATACGTGCTTGTTCATAACACACTCAACGTTAGTATTTGTATCATGGGCAGAAGACCTCCATTTTACTTTTCATGTTCTGTCTTTCTACGGCATCAGTTTGTTACAAATATGATTTATAACTAAATCTGAGGTTGCGGAATAAGGCCTTCTTATTAGGTGAATATGTTTTGTCGACTTAAATATTTGAGTTTTAACGGGGCATCAAATCTGTGTAAACTTCTACGTAACAAAGACGAATCACAGCTGACATGCAAGGAAAGCATCGAATTTAGAAGCGATTGTTGTTTTCGATCCGCCCATTCACGCATATCTAGCTTTATCACTTAGAAAACTGACGTTGTATAACGGCAACAACGTCTTTTTACGTTTCTTTCTTCTAATTTGTTTACAAATGCCTCTTTATTCTTCAATTAAAGACGACAATATTATATTTAAATGGAATATATTATCGTTATTAGTTATAGTTGTAGTTATTGAAAGATATGTTATCTTATGTACAAAAGAAGACATAAATTATGTATAAATTAAACCAGCCGTAAAAGGCTATTATGCAATATTAAGCTACTGTTGTGCAGAAGTGCTCCAGAAGATTACTACGTACAACCGATTCTGCTTAATATTATGAGATTCTTATTCACTTGTTTATGCTGATTATCGAGGGCTGTAAAGGTGATATGTACCTGGCAGGTCAGACCGACGAGGGCAGTAAAGGTGATATTTTCCTGGCAGGTGACATCGTCGAGGGCAGTAATGGTGATATTTTCCTGGCAGGTGAGATCGTCGAGGACAGTAAAGATGATATTTACCTGGCAGTTGGGATCGTCGAGGGCAGTAAAGGTGATATTTACCTGGCAGGTCAGACCGACGAGGGCAGTAAAGGTGATATTTACCTGGCAGGTCAGACCGACGAGGGCAGTAAAGGTGATATTTACCTGGCAGGTCAGACCGACGAGGGTAGTAGAGAGAATATTACCCGATGTGACAGAGTGATGAGGAAAGTAGCGTAATAAGAACCTAATCGGACAGATCGATAAGGGCAGATATGATGTTAACACTTGCCATTTTCATCATAGATAGACTCGGTCAACATTCCCAAATTATAACTTACACAGGTAGCACTCAATAACAACCAGATACATGTGATTTAGTGATCAATATAAAAATTTATTTTATTACTCTCCTAAACGTAGCCTCTATCAATGGTAAGAAAAACCACCTGTTCTAAATATACGTAATACGTGTCTCACTTACAAACTCTGCCTTACACACAAAAATGTTTTTTTTTAATTTCTTGCATTTGTATTTGATTATAGATTTTTTTAATTAAAGTAGTGTTATGGATGTAGGTATGCGTATTATTAGGACGTTTTGTTCAATGGAGCTAGTAGGGAGTTGGGGTTGATACAAATAAAATAATCGTTTTTAAAATATGTGTTGATGGAAACAGAGTATAAAGACTAGGTCTGTGATTTTGAGCCACAGCAACATCAGATTATTTTGCAGCTCTTGGTTTCCGTGAATCCTATGAGTAAAGGCCAATGTAATTAGTGATGTACTGCTTTAGGAACAACATACCGGACGGATTGACACTATAACGAACAATTACAGCCCTACAAATGGCAATATAAGGCCAAAACCGATGTCTCAAAAAAGAGACTCTATTACATTATTGAATAATTGTTATCTTTGCCTTATCCTTTTATCATTAGGTTTGAAAGTATATGTGCTCATAAGTATGTAGGGATGTTCTTTTGTAGGTCTGGTGCTGGTGACTAAGGTTCTTTGATGGTTAATTCGCTTGGATGCTGATGATTAAAGCAGTGCATTAGTCATTTGGGATGGATGCTGATAAGTAGACGTCGTTGTTGGTTTGAAAGACAGTGTGTTGGTCAGTGCGAATGTTAGGCCGAATCAAACATCTTGTTAATTCCCTTATTCACAAGGCAATCAACAATTGTGAAATCAGTGAATACTTTAAACAATAAACTCCCTTTGTCGCGCAATAATAGTCCATAATGTTAAAGGTATAGACCTTTATAACATCGAGTAACCATTGTATTCCTTAGTGCCAATTGTTTCAGATGGCACAGACCTGTTAAACGTTTTATTTTCCCACATGTGGCCCCATATCGTCCCATTAAATAATGAAAAATATAAATAGAGTATAGATGGAAGTGTAGACATTTGTATACACAGATATTGTCCATTTATAAATATGAAGAATATTTCGCAAACAGAGTATATGAAAAACGCAGTACAAAATAATTTTCGTGTGTTATATGTATTTTATTTCAATACCACACGACCTAAGCGACGGTGTAGTAATGTTGAATGTTGTTTCCTCCACAAGCTTGTGTAATACTATGTTCCAAGGAGGCCTTGGTTACCTCAGTCTTTGTGCCAGTACCAATCATTTGTAGGAACTGGACCTGAAAAAGCAAAAATATAGTATGCACACATAATACGTTTACACACCTACAAGCGACTTGAAACTATAATAAATCAGTGCAAATGTAATGGTGTTATATATATATATATATATATATATATATATATATATATATATATATATATATATATATATATATATATATATATATATATATATATATATATATATATATATAACACGATCCATTGTAGAGTTAGATTATTTCGTTTTAAGGATGCATGTGTTTTTGTGTGCGTGTGTGTGTGTGTGAGAGCGAGCGATAAATGCAGTCCTTTTAGAAACTGACATGAGAAGATTGGTAGCAACAATGTCTGAATGAACAAATATTAGTTTCTTGACCCTTAAAATGAATATATTCAGTTTCACCATATGAAGGTTTAAACAGATTATGCAATTCTAGACTGATATATTGGGTATGCTAGTCTAGACTGATATATTGGGTAATGCTAGTCTAGACTGATATGTTGGGTATGCTAGTCTAGACTGATATATTGTTTATGTTAGTCTAGAATGATATATTGGGTATGTAAGTCTAGACTGATATATTGGGTATGTTAATCTAGACTGATATATTGAGTATATTAGTCTAGACTGATATATTGGGTATGTTAGTCTAGAATGATATATTGGGTATGTTAGTCTAGACTGATATATTGAGTATATTAGTCTAGACTGATATATTGGGTATGTTAATCTAGACTGATATATTGGGTATGTTAGTCTAGACTGATATATTGGATATGTTAGTCTAGACTGATATATTGGGTATGTTAATCTAGACTGATATATTGGGTATGTTAGTCTAGAATGATATATTGGGTATGTTAGTCTAGACTGATATATTGGGTATGTTAGTCTAGAATGATATATTTGGTATGTTAGTCTAGAATGATATATTGGGTATGTTAATCTAGACTGATATATTGGGTATGTTAGTCTAGACTGATATATTGGGTATGTTAGTCTAGAATGATATATTGGGTATGTTAGTCTAGACTGATATATTGAGTATATTAGTCTAGACTGATATATTGGGTATGTTAGTCTAGAATGATATATTGGGTATGTTAGTCTAGACTGATATATTGGGTATGTTAATCTAGACTGATATATTGGGTATGTTAGTCTAGACTGATATATTGGATATGTTAGTCTAGACTGATATATTGGGTATGTTAATCTAGACTGATATATTGGGTATGTTAGTCTAGAATGATATATTGGGTATGTTAGTCTAGACTGATATATTGGGTATGTTAGTCTAGAATGATATATTTGGTATGTTAGTCTAGACTGATATATTGGGTATGTTAATCTAGACTGATATATTGGGTATGTTAGTCTAGACTGATATATTGGGTATGTTAGTCTAGAATGATATATTGGGTATGTTAGTCTAGACTGATATATTGGGTATGTTAATCTAGACTGATATATTGGGTATGTTAGTCTAGACTGATATATTGGATATGTTAGTCTAGACTGTTATATTGGGTACGTTATCCGTGACCCGTACCTGGGCATTCTTATTATAGACCTCATCTAATACATGCTGGTCTTGACCCCTGTCTTAGGCATGTCAGTCTAGACCCTTAAATAGGGTGTGTTTGACATGATCCAAGAATAATGTACGTTAATCAAGGCAACTAATATACTCGTACATTGGGAGATATGGGCCATGGAAGAATGCCGCAGATTCCCGTTAAGATAATTGGATAATCCTTTCCACTAATAATAAGAAACTAAACATTGCAACATAAACAGCCCATCAACAATATTCATACACATATGACACAGTCCATCAACATTATTCATACACATATGACACAGCCCATCAACATTACTCATACACACATGACACAGCCCATCAACAGTATTCATACACACATGACACAGCCCATCAACAATATTCATACATACATGACACAGCCCATCAAGAATATTGATACATACATGACACAGCCCATCATCATTATTAATACATACATGACACAGCACATCAACATTATTCATACACACATGACACAACCTATCAACATTATTTATACACACATGATACAGCCCATCAACATTATTCATACACAAATGACACAGCTCATCAACATCATTTACTTAAAGATGACACAGCTCATCAACAATATTCATACAAACATGACATTGCCCATCAACATTATTCATACACATGATACAGCTCATCAACATTATTCATACACAAATGACACAGCCCATCAACATCATTCACATAAAGATGACACAGATCATCAATAATATTCATACAAACATGACATTGCCCATCAACATTATTGATACACACATGACACAGCACGTCAAATTATTCATACACACATGACACAGCACATCAACATTATTCATACACAAAGGACACAGCACATCAACATTATTCATACACACATGAACAGCCCATCAAAATTATTCATACACACATGACACAGCCCATCAACCTTATTCATACACACATGACACAGTCCATCAACATTATTCATGCACACCTGACACAGCACATCAACATTATTAATACACACATGACACAGCCCATTAACATTATTTATACGCACATGACACAGCCCATCAACATTATTCATACACACATGGCATATCACTTCAAATTATTTATACACACATGACACAGCCCATCAACATTTTTCATACACACATGACACAGCACATCAACATTATTCATAAACACATGGCACAGCCAATCAACCTTTTAACTTGGTTGCGTATATATTACCTCAAGAGCTGTTAGTCCAGAGTCAGTGTGCACATCCATTCTCTGTTGATCGGTCAACATGAAGATGAAGCAAGTTCTGTCTTTATGAACAGCCATCTTATGCTATAAATCAAAACAAATATATTTATTCACTGAAGTCATTGCTATAACGTTTATGTGACTCAATTCACGCACATCTCTGCCAGGCCTGGCACCCTTTTAAAGACTGCAATAGGTAATGTATTATGTACCAAGTTTTGAAACGTTACCAGTAAAAAAAAAACAAAAAACGGCAGAAACGTTCAATGTAATTCATATGGTGAAATATGATGTTCAGATTATGTACTTTGGCTTAGATTTTGGTCATTTTTTGGAATAACTGTATTCGTAGCACATCCTGTCCTTCTTGTTAACAACATCAATTTTACCTGGACCAGTCAGTTGCAACTATGTCGTGATCACGTGATCAAAGTTCCAATATTGTCATCAAATAATTATTTCAACTTGTTGTCTATTAGTAGAAACCTCGATGTTAGTTATCTTAAAAATATTCCATTTTAATATGAACTTTAATGTTAATAGCCGTGACATAATACCAAACATTATTGGAAACAGTATATATATTGTACACCAAGTCAGTTATTTAAAGGTCAAACAAGAAACACACTCAATAAAGTTGCATAAAACGTGAACATAATGTACATAAGGTTTGATTATGCAGATTAATCAATCTGAAATATACGTAATGTATGTATGTATGTATGTATGTATGTATGTATGTATGTATGTATGTATGTATGTATGTATGTATGTATGTATGTATGTATGTATGTATGTAAAATGTATGTGTGTGTATGTGTATGTGTGTATGTATGTATGAATGTGTGTGTGTATGTGTATGTATGTATATATCTATGTATGTATTAGGTATGTAGGTATGTATGTATGTAGGTATGTATGTATGTATGTATATATGTATGTATGGATGGATGAATGGATGGATGTATGGATGGATGGATTGATGTATGTATGCATGTATGCATGTATGTATGTATGTATGTATGTATGTATTTACACATTTATACATGACTATGGTGCAACCTGTTTAAGCAGCTACTCACAGGAGAAAATGTGAAAGATGGATTTAGACTTTAGACAGGTGATCGTATAGTTTAGATTCCATGAAAGTTATTTTGCGTAACTAAATTAATTGTATTTCATCTAACTTCGTAACGTTTGGGAAACGCATATGTTAATATATAGATTATCGGATAATAGATCGCTATGACATGTATAATTTGCGACACATGTTGCTATTGGATTAAATATACTCGAAGCATGTCATCATTGTATGACATGTCTGTCATTAAATGAGAACAAACTTAATGTGTCCAGATGACTTTTTTCGACGTAAACTGTGTAGACAATTCTGTAAACAACAAAGTTTGACTTTGAAGAATATGTTTCGCAGATAATGTATCCAAAACATTTTTCTGTTTCTGATGTTTGACGAAAGCAGTAATTATCAAAACCCGTGACAATGTTTAATCATTTCCGGTCAGGTAATTTGGCGACAGTCAGTTGTAAGTGACTCAAATGTTTCATAGTTGTTAGAAAGTTTAGAATAAACCCGGAAAAAATTTGCTTTCGTACAGAAAACTATATACGGTAACAGAATGGATAACTTACCGCCATGACACGGTAACAAAGTAGACAGTGTACTTCCATACAAAGGTTAGTATTGCAAAACAAATACGCCATCGCTTAACACATATGTAAGTCTGGGATAAACATTTACTAGCAATTGAAAACGTTTACCAGTTTATTCAAGTGCTAGTTTGGACTAGTTTTGTGGTATACAATGCATGTCTGTGTTTCTTCGTCTGCATCAGGGCTCATTATTGTCTTTGTGTGTGTTTATGCAGAGAGAGAGAGAGAGAGAGAGAGAGAGAGAGAGAGAGAGAGAGAGAGAGAGAGAGAGAGAGAGAACCAACCGTCACGTAGTCATAATGAAAGTTGTATGTTTGCGATACACTTGGCTCATGGGTAGTACGCGGTGCATGTGTGTGTTGAACTGTCGTCATCTGAAAGATAAACATTCATTGTGCATCTCCATTAAGCATTGGAAAACGTACAGGTAAGAAAAAAACTATATAATTTTCATCGGTGGGAGATATAACGTTCTTGTAACAAATATTCCAGCCCTTTGATAAGTTGAACAAATGTCTTGCTCTGGTTTCTAAAACTATAGACAAACATTAAATTAGAAAGTTCCAGTCCTCTCTGAGAAAATCAGATGACGATGTATCACTTCTAGCCATAACTCCTTCCCTAAAATGTCAACATATTTCCACTATTACCCGCAGTCTTATACAAATGTTTCACTGACTCCAGCAATGTACAAGAATTATTTTAGTATGTTAATCGAATAGGATCAGTAGTACCGGGTGTTAGTCTGGCACTATGGTTCACGTTGAACAGAATCGTGTGAACACCACAGAGTATATCTAAACATTAACTCATTTGCTAATAACTAAAAGAATGATAAGCTTTTCAATATGTATTAGTTTTAAAGATAGCATGCCATTCAGTGCTTATTAATACGTTATGTTGGAGGCAATCAGAACATCGTTAGGTATTATTCGACATATAGAGAATTTGCATGGAAGTAATTAGACACATTGGAAAACTATATTCGAAACTACGTTATTCATGCGAATCATCCAAGCAAATAAAGAGTATGTATATTCCTATTACTATTAGTGACGTTGTTTTCTCACCTTGATAGTTCGGACCGAGAAACGCTCTGACTGCATCTAAGTGAAGTACATCCTTCTTTGAGGTTCAACTGTTTCTTTTTAAAATGATGTCCATAATCGTATAATAGTTTTGATTCATTGCGATTGAATGCGCAATAAGATTAAGGACACGATTATAATCGGTTATTGTTTTAACTTTATAATACATTCCTTACAGATCATTAGGGAGATGATTGCATCTTTATCTTACATCGTATATTATGTAAATTAAGAAACGTAACGTTGCAATTATATAAATTAGTAACGTTCTAACGAAAACAATTGCTTACGATGTTATTTTGCGAGTAAACAAAATATTGCGTTGTTCTGATTAATCAATTTTGTGACAGGAGAATAAAGTTTCGGCATACAAAAATGTTGATGGGCAAAGACAATGCATAAAGGGCAACGTATGATTATGTCAGTTTAACATACCTGGTACGACAGTCCGATGATGGCAACAAATACGATGATGCTCCTCATTGTGTTAATAGGGATATTCTGATACCTGACCCGTGTGACAGCTGTTGTTGAACAACATCTTTTATATTGGTATTCTTATCTTTATTCCCAGATATGTCATGACACAATATCACGAACTTATCCAAATTTAAATCTCAATGGTACGTCGAACATATTTGTTTCTAAATATAGATATGGTATTTAAGCTTCAGCCAGTGTTATAATTCTATACAAAAGTGATCATTAGAAATGATAGTCGCTCACAATAAAGCGGTTTCAGAGGAAAGCTTTACGTGAACAAAGTATCAAATGCTCAAACATCAGTAAACATTTGTTGTACAGTTTTTTGGTAGGGTTAGCTTGATGTTTCTTCTCTCCTAATTTGCCCATCAAATATGACAAATCGTAGAGACATACGATCCCGACCCGTCCATTTGCTTTTGTGAAGAATTTATGATCGTTTTAAGAATTCATTTATAACTTGTACCCCTCATTCATGGCATTGTGGCTATTTGTTCGTGCTAGAGAGTACGTCAGAGTGTGGCATCTTGTCATTGTTAGGAAACATCTTAGTGGTCGCACATACATTAGGTGAATTATCATTAAGTTCAAATGTTTTACTTGTTTAAAAGTTGCAAATTCATTTCTTGTTCCAATTATTGGCTTTGACATGATAAATATCAAGGTGTTATATAGCAAATACGGTCGTCATTGACCAAACATTGGTGATTGTATTGTTGTAACAGGATAGGATCTAGCGAAAATGGAATTATGAGAATGCGATATTTTTTTATATGCATATACTTTGACCAAGTCAGGAGTTTCGTACAAGGAAAACCATTTAAATGAAGCAAAGTAACACCCAATTGTATGCAATTTCATTTTGCAGGACTGCAGAACAATGAGCGATCAATGAAGGTAGGTATTGCATAAACACAACATAATATAGTCACCTCTTCAGATGCATTTATCTCAGCCATTATGTATAACAGACTGTGTGACTTATTGTTCCACTTTATCCACTTTGCTACCCGACCCTGCTAGAATTTTCCAGATATATTCATAACATTAACGTTTCGTATTATCAACTCAAATGTGAGGTATGAATCTCTGATCTCAAATTCACATTAAGGTCATGAATGTAGAAACTATGTCGGTTTGCTACAACGTTCATTCTTCTCCACCCCCGTCGATAGATTATAGCCCTTACTATACCATTTGCATTATTTATAGGCATTACCATCGCATTGATGGAATTCGCTATGCATTCTTATTCATGAAATGTATATGCCCATATGTGGTTAACAACTGACCTGAAGGATTGCATAAGAACATGTTAAGAAATGATTTATGAGTGTCTGTACTGAAATGTTAATAATATTCATTAGAATTGGGATGCAGCCAAAACCACATGTGTAACATGGAGCAAAAAGATGCATTATTATCCCATCACGTTTACAAGACACACACACACACACACACACACATATATATATATATATATATATATATATATATATACGTTGATCATATTACATTTTGGTGACATTAAATGTTTCTTTATAAGTAATAACCCCTCTCTTTTTCATACCTTTGAATATTCCTTTAAATATTTCTATCAGCATATACCCTTTGTGTACAATAAGTGTTATCTTTCATTCCACTGTACAGAAAATGTCACCGCCAGGTACTATATATATATATATATATATATATATATATATATATATATATATATATATATATATATATATATATGTGTGTGTGTGTGTGTGTGTGTGTGTGTGTGTGTTACTTTGTCATGATAGTGCCAGTAGTTCTAACACAGAGGTGCAAACGGCAGTTACCTCCCCCTCAACCAAGTCTTACATAGAGCAGAATGCTGTATGTGAAAATCTAAAGGCAGAATAATGAGTGTGTGTAATTTGGATTTTTGAACGTAGCTTGTAAACATTTTAATTCATATTGCTACAATGTCTGCAGTGTGGCAGTGACGAGGCCGACCTTTCGTAACATTAACCACTGAATGCTGAGCGCCAAACGAGGCAGCTTCTAATATCATTAGTGTAAGTCTTTGGTATGACTCAGCCGGGGTCAGAAACCGCGATCTCACTCTAACCAGTATGACACTGGAGCGGTGTAGTGTAATGAAGCTAATGTATTAAAACTACCTACCTACAACAGGAACATAATATTAAAATTAGACGTGGTGGTCTATGCTAATAAAAATAGTATGTTCAAAGGACATAAGTACAAAGGGCAGTTGTTATTCACAAATTTAATATCACACTCCGTGTCCGGATATACAAAAATAAAAAAAAAATAAAATACACAACGCAGTCCCTCAAAACCCCAACAATTTTTTGATAGATATTTTACAATAAAGCATAAGAATATTTTTCACTTTACGAGAGACATCAATGGCAGTTCATAGCAAAGTAAAGTTTATGAACCCATATCCCCAACGTTATGCCATTATTTATCACATCCTATGCAATCGCAAGCTCTTTTCCAGGTGATAATTGCGTTCAGTCTAACTGCATTGAACTCAAATGTCTGATACGGGTGGTTATTTCATCTTGCTAGACATCCATTTAAATGTCATTATCATACACTACAGTAACTATGGGAGGTGTACATGCCTCTCAGAAGTTTCAGGAACAACATAAGCCAGAAACAAAAATAATATTCACAAATATATTCATACCTTTAATAGATAATAGCTGAAAAACGCACACAATAGCCTTAAGTTAAGACAGTTGACAACGCCAATTTACACAAATATCAAACCGCCACCTAAGGCTACAAAAACATGCATTGCCTCATAACGCTGTACGTATAAGGAATCCATGTATATTTAAGTTCAAATCGTATAGCAAGATATTCTAGTACGCATCATTTCGTGACAAGTGCAAATGATTCAAGAGTATCTCTGTTACTAAATATAATCTTTCACATGATGCATATGAGAGGGCAAAATCTAAAGAGATCGACGTAAATAGCACTGGTACACCATGCGTTTAAAGTACAATCAGCTTCATGACGTAAATGTCCGCTTTGAACTCATTTGAGCATTGAACTCATTTGAACTTTCAACGCATTTGAACGTTGAATTCATTTCAATCTAAATCTACCTTATGCTAAGATAGATCAGTGCATAACTGACAATTAATATTTGTGTTCAAAAAGACAATTTGTATTTTAATAAGTCATGACCTTTCCTAAAACTGTCAAAACTATTTGTATCTCATTCATAATCATGTATTAAAAGTTCATGAAACATCCGATTTATAACAGTATATTTAATTTTTGAAGTCTTATTTTATATTTAACTATACTTACATACAAAATTATTGATTAGGAATTGTGGATTAATTGACACAGGGACCACACACAGCTTCTTCCCCGTACTATTCATAGTGCCAGTTATAATGTACATAAAAGAGTAATACATGTCATGTATTGTAATGTAGTAAATATTTAAATAATGTAGTAAATATTCGTATGTAGCATATTGAGGACTTGAAAAATGTAATTAATATACAAAAGTAATGTATTGTCAATGCAATGTGGTACAAAGAGTTATGTAATAATTGTACATTTAATGTAGTAAATATTCTCATGTACTCATGTATATTTAAACATTGTAGTATTCTCATATAATGTATTGCGTACTTAACGTAGGGAATATACTCCTTTAATGCATTGCGTACATAACGTAGGAAATATACTCCTGTAAGGTATCGGGTACCTAACGTAGGAAATATACTCCTGTAATGTACTGCGTACGTGACGTAGGAGATATACTCCTGTAATGTATTGCGTACATAACGTAAGAAATATACTCCTGTAATGTATTGCGTACGTAACGTAGGAAATATACTCCTGTAATGTATCGCGTACTTAACGTAGGAAATATACTCATGTAATGTACTGATTACTTAATGTAGGACCTATACTCCTGTAATATTTAGTGTACTTATATATATATATATATATATATATATATATATATATATATATATATATATATATATATATATATATATATATATATATATATATATATATATATATATATATATAAGAAAATATAAACTTACGGTTTTAAGAATCAATTACAAAATTAATCCAATAATAATTCAAAATATAATCCACTAGTGAAATTGCAAAAATCCTGGTAATAAAATGTCCTAAAAATTCCCAGTTCGAATCTAAGTGAAGTATCCAAGATGGAAGACGATGTCACGTGATGAAGTTAGTTCTGGTCTTATGAAATTCAATGAGCACAAATGTTTTCCAGATATATAACAAAATAAATCCTCTTGATCCAAACGAATTGAAATAATTTCCAGTACAAGGTAATTTAAAATAACTCAAAACACAACTTAGTATTCTAAAAGCCCATCTTCTACTCAAGAGTTCGCTCTTAAACATAATTTATATACCTGTTTTTACGTAAACAAGGAAGGGGTCACATGATCTTCAAGAATCTTTAGAACAAATTTACGTTAAAAAAACCCACGTACACACCGAATGAGAATCAGCTATTTTTACTCTCAAGAACTCAAAATAACAAAGCTCCATAATGTCCTTGGAATCGGCCAATCATTTTAAAAGCTTGTTTACAACTCTGAAACCAGGTCAGAAATGAGGTCAACATCCGGTGTTTATTTGTAGAGTACGGGTCATCCCACTTCTGTAAACAAAATATCTCCTAAATGAATGAATTTTAAACTTAAAATGTCAAGTTAGAACTTGACAAACAATCAATTAAAACAAAAATAAATAACTTATATCAAATATACGTAACAATATATATATATATATATATATATATATATATATATATATATATATATATATATATATACAATAAGGTAATTATATTCATATAATGTATTGTGTATTTAATGTAATAATTATAATTTTTAATGTGTCGTGTCTTTAATGTAGTAAATATTCTCATGCAATACATTGTATCCTTAAAGTAGTATGCATATTCATGTAATGTATAATGTATTTTGTCTAGTAACTATAGTCATATAATGTATTGTGCACTTAATGTAATAATTATAATAATGTAATGTATCGTGTCTTTAATGTAGTAAATATTCTCATGCAATACATTGTATCCTTAATGTAGTATGCATATTCATGTAATGTATAATGTATTTTGTCTAGTAACTATAGTCATATAATGTATTGTGCACTTAATGTAATAATTATAATAATGTAATGTATCGTGTCTTTAATGTAGTAAATATTCTCATGCAATACATTGTATCCTTAATGTAGTATGCATATTCATGTATTTTATCTAGTAACTATAGTCATTAAGAGAAGTGCCTTGAGCAGAACATGAATCTATATGCTGTCTTCGTGGATCTGACAAAGGCTTTCGATACAGTCAACAGAGATGCACTGTGGGTAGTACTCAAGAAACTTGGTTGTCCTCAAAAGTTTACCAACCTCATCCGGCTCCTCCACACTGACATGAATGGAGAGATTCTCTCAGATGGTGAACCCTCGGAGAAATTCCCCATATCTAATGGTGTCAAACAGGGTTGTGTACTCGCTCCAGTACTATTCAACCTCTTCTTCACACAGGTACTACTCCATGCCATACGGGACATTGACACTGGCATCTACATTAGGTGTCGCCTGGATGGATCAGTGTTTGATCTCCGTCGACTAGCTGCAAAATCCAAGACACTAGAAAGACTCATCATTGATGCACTCTTTGCAGATGACTACGCCCTCATGGCCCATGAAGAGACTCACCTACAAGCAATCGTGGACAGATTCTCTGAAGCCTCCAACCTATTTGGACTCACAATTAGTCTAGGAAAGACAGAAGTCATCTTCCAGCCCGCCACAAACACTGTCCATTCGCAACCCTGTATCACCATTGGCGACACGCAGCTGAAGAATGTGGACAGTTTCAAATACCTTGGCAGCACAATATCTAGTGATGGCTCTCTGGACAAAGAGATCACTGCGAGGACCCAAAAAGCCAGTCAATCACTAGGACGACTCCGAACCAAGGTCTTGCAGCACAAGGACATACGTCTGTCAACAAAGCTGAAGGTGTACAATGCAGTTGTCCTCACGTCTCTATTATATGGCTGTGAAACGTGGACACTCTACAGAAGGCACATCAGACAGTTAGAACAATTCCACCAGCGCTCCCTGAGATCCATCATGCGGATCAAGTGGCAGGACCGAATCACCAACCTGGAAGTCCTTGATAGAGCCAACACAACAAGCATCGAAGCCAAATTAATCCAGGCCCAGCTTCGATGGACTGGCCATGTCATCCGCATGGATCAAAGCAGAATCCCAAAGCAGTTGTTCTATGGCGAGCTATTCCTGGGGAACCGAAACCAAGGCCGCCCTCACAAGAGGTACAAAGACAACCTCAAGACAAACATCAAGTGGGCAGACCTTCATCCACGCCAGCTCGAGCTCGCTGCCTCAGACAGAAAGCATTGGCAAGCCCTGACCAGAAAAGCCTGTTCCTCCTTTGAGGCTGACCGTCGCCTGTTTCGAATGTCTAGAGCCTACAATTTCAACGTCTTAATAGCTTAATCATATGTCTAGAGTCTACAATTGCAACGTCTTAATAGCTTAATTCTATGTCTAGAGTCTACAATTTCAACGTCTTAATAGCTTCATCCTGTGTCTAGAGTCTACAATTTAAACGTTTTAATAGCTTAATCCTTTGTCTATAGTCTACAATTTAAATGTCTTAATATCTTAATCCTATGTCTAGAGTCTACAATTTCAACGTCTTAATAGCTTAATCCTATGGCTAGAGTCTACAGTTTAAACGTCTTAAAGCTCAATCCTATGTCTAGAGTGTACAATGTAAACGTCCTAATAGCTTAATCATATGTCTAGAGTCTACAATTGCAACGTCTTAATAGCTTAATCCTATGTCTAGAGTCTACAATTTCAACGTCTTAATAGCTTAATCCTGTGTCTAGAGCCTACAATTTAAACGACTTCATAGCTTAATCCTATGTCTAGAGTATACAATTTAAACGTCTTAATAGCTTAATACTATGTCTAGAATCTACAATTTAAACGTCTTAATAGCTTAATCCTATGTCTAGAGTCTACAATTTAAACGTCTTAATAGCTTAATCCTATGTCAAGTTGTAGACGAGATTATTTAATATATCTGAATTCCGAAGACTAGTTACACCAAAGTCACTAGTCCAATTGTTTGTTCATCTTTCACATCATCATTGTTTTACAACTAAATTGATTAAATGCTTAGGCTGGTTATTTCAATCAGGATACTACTTTAACATATTTGCACGAAACAGTTTTTTTACTGTTTCCGCATATCGGGAATATTAATGATGTAATTTAATTAATTTACTCTATTTGTCAATTGTATAAGGATCATAAATGTTAGCATGAAGAAGACTGTGCGTTGTATTGAGTACCTCCAGACCTATATAACCAGGTTGAAAACTCTTTTGTTCTTAGTATTTCCTTAATTTCATATTTTACTGATTATAAAAAAGATTTGTTCTTTCTTTCTCGCAACTCGTTGAAGGCTTTTCATTAAAATCAGATACATAGGGAAATACAATAATTTTAAAATCCATATATGAAAGAAATTTCCTTATTAATAACTTCTAATATCCACGGACATGATATCCAAAATAAGCACCATCGTGCTAATTTCTTTTCTTTTATCAATGCAATATTAGCATTCATATACTAAACATTTTGATGAAATCTTTCCCAAAACACATCTTTCATGTGAATAGGCAGTAGACTTACAATGTCGCTTAACAAATTCGTGTAAAACTTGTTGGAAACATTCAAATATTGTAACAAGAAAATGAAAGCCAATACTACGAGTAAATTAAAAAGCCACTTTTAAAGTAGATATTTTTTTCACCATTTAAATTTTGATGTATATGTATGTGTCCAGTGTATTTTGGACAATTAATAATATGTGTGGATGTGGCTCCGGTGCCAACTCATAACGTTTCAAGATGCATTCATTAATCAGCACTTTGTTGTACTTATGATCTTAGCCAACAAGTATATTTTGTATTAACAACATCCAATGCTTTCTTACCTGTTTCAAGTGTTCAGCAAGTTTATCCAAATAAGGACAGTATTGATTTACGTATATTTATTTAGAACTTGGCTATTACCTAATATTTCTGGCAACATCAAAATTAAAGGTGTCTGTAAGAGGGTATGTTCGTCTGCTATTTCTGGTTATTTCAAATTAATTTGCATTTACCTTTCTTCTCAAAGAGTTTGCGATTCTCATTCTCTCAATGTGTGTATTTGGTATTTGCCTCTCTTCCTTAGCTCTGGCTCACTGCATCTACAACTGACTCACGGTCCTTGTCATCTTTCCCAGCTTGCATTTTAAAATGTCATTATGAAGCTGACAGTTGGTTAATTCCAATACAATCTCGTTAACAGTACTTACTTTAATGTAATCGATACTACTTAATTTAACCGTAATTATTTCAATTTAATCGTAATTACTTAATTTTACCATAATTGCTTTAATGGAATTGATACTACTTAATTTAACCGTAATTATTTTAATTTAATCGTAATTACTTAATTTAACCGTAATTACTTTAATGTGATCGATATTACTTAATTTAACCGTAATTATTTCAATTTAATCGTAATTACTTAATTTAACCGTAATTACTTTAATGGTATCGATACTACTTAATTTAACCGTAACTATTTTAATTTAATCGTAATTACTTAATTTAACCGTAATTACTTTAATGTAATCGATATTACTTAATTTAACCGTAATTATTTTAATTTAATCGTAATTACTTAATTTAACCGTTATTACTTTCATGTCTTACTCTCCTGCTTTGTTAAGAAGCTTTTTCGTCAGAAAGATCATAAAGTCTTGTAGACTCAAGATTTGCGTTGTTTTTCAAAGATGCTCTCCCTTTATATTGTAACGTATATTTTCTTTGTTTGATCGAATTTGTCTCTAGTTGCCTAAATTAGGCCCAAAACTACTTTGGGTCAAATAATCAACTTAAATATCGGAACTTTATCTTATCTATTAAGTACATAAGCAACTTTAGTATCTGGATTTTATCTTATCTATTAAGTAAATAATTAACTTAAATATCGCGACTTTATCTTATCTATTAAGTAAATAAGCAGCTTTAGTATCTGGACTTTATCTTATCTATTAAGTAAATAATTAACTTTAGTATCGGGACTTATCTTATCTATTAAATAATAGAAAGACAACTTAATAACTCAGCAAGAAAGATAAACAGTAAATTTATTTTATACAGAAACAGATGATGATGTACACAATCAAGACAGAAAAAAATTCACGTAGCAATGAGCTATTTTTATCCAGAGAAGCGTTCTCACTATACGATTTCCCAGTTCCAGATTGATCGCACATGATTCGTTAATTAATTTAAAGATCTTTAGTACTTATGGTTGGTATACATTTTTAAAACGTAAGCTGAGTATTATATATATATATATATATATATATATATATATATATATATATATATATATATATATCATATATCATATATCATATAGACATTGTTCTTTATACAAGAGCGCTCTTAAATCCTATTTAGATTGCAAGAACATGATAATGTTTGTTTTTATCATAAATATTTTCAGCATGTTTTCTGTTTTCTAGTTTAATTTTGTTTGGTTTTTGCAATCGTATCATTTTATATATTTTGTCAAATGATGTAAAGCACATAGAGCTTCTAGAGATGAGGCGCACTCTAATGCCATTACTATTATTATTATTATTATTATTATTATTATTATTATTATTATTATTATTATTATTAATTTCTTTTCTTTCTTTCTTTTCTTAGATTTATTCTATGGAAGATTCGTCAGTGTATCACTTCCTAATTACAGGCACATGATTTAATATAATATTCGTGACATTTGCAATCTATGCAAACTTTCATGTCAATTGCGGAATGTTACAATTAGTTTCTGTCTAGTCCACGTTTTCAAAAACTAAATTCAGATTTTTTTCTTCATTTTCGGCATCGCGTTGGCAATTGTAGTTTTACTTTCATTTCTGGTTTCAATTTGTATAATTTTCTTGATATATATTTAGTAAACGCTATATTTCGCATCATTCTAAGAAGTTTTGATTCACTTTAAATTCGGCAATTTGATAAACATTTCAGGGATTTCTGCCGCTAAAGTCCGTTACAGTTTGAGGATTGTTAATACTGATTTCAGTATGGGCTTAAAAAATATGAATATTCGAAGTTTGTCTAGTCTATACTAAATTCCATTTCAGTTTGGCAATCTTGACATTGTTTAAAATATTTACGATATTCCGGTTTAATATACTTCTGAATGTTATGGTCGTGGCTAAGTAATATACACATGTGTGGAATGTATTATCCAATTTAATCTAGACATTAGTTATAAATTCTATTATCTTTTGTGTCCACAAAATCTGGGTCAGTTTCCTAATTAGAGTATTTACTCTTCCCATAACCATTATAACATTATTCTGGGAATTTTTAAGTATACTGAATTTAATGTATGTTTCATCATTTTATTATCACATTTAGTCTGGGTTAATAGAATAGAATTGTATGGAATTATTTTTTCAAGTGTCACGTTCAGAGTTAGAGTACGACGTCATTAATTGTTAGTATTGTATTATGAAGTCCCTGCCATCTTCTTAAATTAAGTGTTGGTTTGGTAATTGTATATTAGCCAGAGGATTTGAAGAAAATATCCTGGCTTTATTTTTGTTTTTATTGTCTTGGATATATTCCCTACCGTAACGGAATCTTAGCATTACTTTAATTTTTTTCCTACTAATTAAAGACTTGGATTAATGTACAGCTGAGTGCAACATTATAATAAACATTTCGGGACATGTATTCCTTGAAAGAAATGCCAGTTGATTTTTTGTGGAGTAGTTCAGCAAACGAATAAGTGAAGCAGTCTCCTGCGTTATGATTGTGTGATGTTTTGTTATATAAATATCTTCAATATATTCATTATATATATTTTTCAAATACGTCGCTACTGTAACGTGTTGATACAGCTGTGAATAAATAGCTTGCAGATGGTCGTAAAGATAACAAAACATCGTCACCTTTCAATCTCCACAGATTCTGACATGATTGCATATCCCCTGGTTATGTCTTTGCGTTTGTTTGTACATACGTGTATGTATGTTTTGTGCTTTGCGCGTGCTTGTATATATTTATATGTATGTTTGCAGTATATGCATTCATTATGTAATATATGGGCATGTTCATATTGTTAAATAGAAGGATGGGTGTAGAATATAAATAGAGAATACATGTCAGATTACAAAATAATATTCAAACACGTAAATCATTTGACGATGTTCAATAGAAACATAAAACCTGACGCAGATAATGGTAGGTGGTACTTATGGTCAAAATCAAGCTGTGCTGCTATCAAGATGGCGACTGGCTAAAATGTTTTGTACTCTTCTTGGTCGTCTTCGTCGAAGTAGCCAATAAAGTAGGCTGATGAATCAACCCTTCACCCGTGATGATGTCGATTTTCGAGTGAGGGGCTGATATCACATATTCATTAAAAGCTGCAATTATCTTCATCCAAACTCGACTGCACATATGGGTGTACATTGTATACACTTACCGGTCTT